>BSBK01000051.1:0-151184 GCA_027943335.1 Chamaecyparis obtusa
CATGTACATTGTATACATGTATATACATGTACATGTATATATATATATATATATATATATATAGAATTCATAAATAATAAATAATTGTCATACATATTATAATGATGATAATACATTAAACAAGATTTTTGATATCGACTATAATGTTGATTATGTGAATCAACTTAATATCAATGAATGACAACAATAATCGGCAATACAAGAAAACAATGGTGATAGTCGATGTCGACTATGGTTATCACAAATGACAACATCAACTATCATATGTCATTGTTGTTAAATATATATTAGAAGCATTGATCGATATCACCCTGATGATCACAATTGATATAGACTTTGATTATCATATCCAATAATCATTATCGAATGCCATATAGTATCATTGCAAATGAAGAGTATAATAGTCAATCATTATATGGATTGTCTTATTATTGTTATTAAGTTATGGTTTGATCATTATCGATCAGATTCAATGATATGTATTAGTAGTAACTAATGAATGTATAAACCATTAACAAGAGACATGTCTCATTATGTTATATATATACTCATTGAAAAAATAACTTGGAACACACAGAAATCTACAAGTGTTATTACAAGTTACAAATAGAGATTCATATCAAGTCTCCTCAAGCAAAAGAAATATATCATCATTGTATTTGGATTTCATTTTTTTCTCTCATATATACATTATCATCACATAGACAATTTCATTAGGATAAAAATCTCATTAGAATATAATTCTAATCTAAGTATCATCATAGTTTCATTATATAGGACACAAATTTAAAAAAATTAAAATTCCTCTTTTCTAAATCTGATCACAATTTAATAATATTGCTGACACATTATTTAGTTCCTTCCGTATCCTTCCACATTTTCTATATTTTTTTCCCTATCATCCCATTACCAGCTACGTCATCTGAAAAAAAATCCACTTTCAATTATAATTTGATGACTGTCCATACCTTGTTTTAGAGCTCCCATTTTGACACTCACTATGAGGATGCTAACAATGGTAAATTGATTGGTTTGGATTATTCACTGTATTTGGTGTCTAAATCTACAGGGTTCTCAACCAACATAATAGTTCATATTTAGGGTTCCAGTCTCCATCTTCACAGAGTACATGGTATGATCCTAGCGTTATTATATTGTTCTTATAATGTATATCAATATATTTTGAACTTTTGTGTGGATCACTATTTTTTGAAATAACAGAGGACTACTCCAAAGGAAATATTTGCAAACAAAGCGACCAATATTTCAAAGATACAATATTGAAAATTGGAACCTTGCCATTGAAACCCTCTGATGTTGTGAGGAACTTAATCCCATATCCCAAGATTTAGGGATAGTCATTACTTGCATTGAAGCAATATTACTGTTAACCTACACAAAATTAAAAGAAGATCTTCTATTATTTGTAATGGCACTCATGGAGCTCACATTTGGGGGTGACCACATGGAGAATCTGATCCATGACATAATTGAAAGAAACGGGGAACCACAATAGAATAGAGAATTGAAATAAATCAAAACAGAACACTTAAAGTAAAGAGAAAAGAACAATTTAATATCCGTATGCTATAGCATAAAGGGAAAATTTTATTAATTGAAAGAACATGCATACAACCGTGAACCCTACAGAGTTCTCTGCTACAACTTTGCTACCCACATCTTTTCAAAGAAATTACAAAACCTCTATTTACAGACACCTCAAAAAAATAGGTGATCTCCTTCATTCGGTGAACAAAGGCGGTGAAGACTAAATACAAAAACAAAACTTGCAATACAAGGCAAGTAACCATCCAAATTAGTGCGGTGAGGATAAGAACATATCACATTTTCAAATCTGATCTTTACTAATCACATGGAGCACAAATAGATACAGTGTGCATTCGGTGTTAGAGGAGAATGAGTCAGCACTATGATGGAAGAAATTACAATTGTTTTTAACACTCCCCTTAATTCTACCATATATATTGTTTTTGATTAGGTAAAATAGGTTTTGAATGGGCCCTAAAACCATATACAGTCAGTTTTTGGAGGGAACCATAACCCTTTACAATGGCTGAGAAAGATAGGAAATATTAGCACCGACATTAGAAAGACAGCTGGGGGAGCGAGGACATAGGCTTTACAGAACCCCCCAGCATAGATTACCAACTAAACTACAAGCAATCTAGCAAATAAAAATGACAACAGCCACAAAAATAAAAGACTATAGAGCTCAAGTTGCCTCAGACCTAAAGCCATAGCTTTACATCAATCTAGGGTTTTCTAGCTCCTGGAACCAGTAGTTTGGGTTTTGTCTTGGCTCCCATAACTGAAATAACCAACCAGAACCAGGGTATTCAGACACCCCAAGCCAGTAATATGGGTTTTGAAATGGCTTCCTTAGTTGTTCTGGGTTTTAACCTGAAACCCAAAACTAGCATGGTGGTAACAATCCACCCTTGTAGAACCAAACATGAATAATAAATAGCAACTTAAAATTTTAAGTAGATTTAACTTGAGCTGCACCAAAAGGATGGGGTTTTGAAAGGCTCCCTCAACCTTCACTAGAGAGATGGGGAAAAGAAAGTCTCCCCAAACCACTAAGCCACAAACTGTCAGGAGAAAGAAAGTGCAGGAAAAAAACTTTGGCATAAAGAGGACCCTCCAACCCAGGCCAAGCACAGCAACAAAACTCATTCACCCCACTTTCATCCAATAACCACCCGCCTATATAGATCGAGCCTCCTCCTCAATAAGAGCTTACACCTCAATAGGAAGCAGGAAAGGAGGGAGAAGAAGAGAAGCCGAGAGAAACCCCTGGGCCTAGGAGCAAAACCCCACCTCAATAAGAATCAACACCACAGAATGGAGAGTGAAGAGAGAGCTAACACTCCAACATAGCAGCCCTCCAAACCTGGGTAGTAGAAGAGAAAAGAAGCCTCTCCACACCAAGGCACCAAGAGGCAAAACACACCTTAGGAAGCTATGCCACAAGGCAACAACAAAGAGCGTCATTAAAATAGAGAAGAGGGAAACAAAAAAGGCAGGAAATAAACATTCCCCCTGCTTCAATGAAGGTTGAGCTCCAACAGCCATCCGACCCAAAAGCACTAAGGAAGAATCAGCAGCTAGGGAAAAGAGCCTCAAAATCTAGCCACAAAATGAGAGGAAGAGATGAGGACAAGGCAAAACACCACCAATGAAGCCTGCACAAGGCAGGTCTAGCAGACCCAAACCCCACAAAATCTACACTAGTCATACACACACCGAGCAAGATCCCAAGGAAAAAGGGCTTTGCGGACAAGAGAGGAGGCAGTCGCAGCACGAGAATCTCCAGTCATCCTGGCATGAACCAAGGAGGCAGAAAACCAAAGCTCACCAGGCACGAGAAGAACCCCAGCTGCCAGATCCCACAAATCCTCAAGTGGGTCATCTTTGTCATCTCCTAACTCACTTGGCTCCTCCGAGGAACTAGAAACCCTAGCACCGGAGGCCTTGCTCTCACTCCTACTCCACTCTACCATATATATTGTTATTACACCATACAAACACCAATATTTTCTCTATGAGTTTCAAATAGCTCCTTTTCTAAGGGCTTTGTAAATATATCTGCAAATTGATGTTTTGTTCTACAAAACTACATGCAAATTTGATTTCCATTTACCAATTCTCGAATCAAATGAAACCTTGTATCAATATGCTTACTTTTCTTATGGAAAACATGATTCTTTGCTAATGCAATTGCAGATTTGTTATCACAATAAATTTGAGTCAGTTCTTCTTGTTCATGTAATAACTCAGTCAAAATCCTTCTCATCCAGATAGTCTGATAAGCTATTGCTATTACTGCAACATATTCTTCCTTAGCCGATGATAAAGTCATAATAGGCTGCTTCTTTGATGCCCATGCTACTGCACCCGATCCAAAACAAAACACATATCCAGATGTGCTTTTCCTATCATCAACACTACTTGCAAAATCACTATCAGAATATGCAGTCAATTTAAAATCTGAAACTGATGTATACAAAATACCAAAATTTGTTGTTCCGACAATATATCTTAAGATTCTTTTTCCAGCCTGCCAGTGAGTACTCATAGGAGACTCCATAAATTTGGATATTAAACTTACAGAAAACATTATATCAGGTCTTGATGTTTTCAAATACATGAGACTTCCAACCAATCTCTTATATAAAGTCAGATCAACATTTGACCCTTGATCATTCTTTCTAAGTTTTGTACCAGTTACCATTGGTGTTGTAGTCGGCTTACAATTCAACATCTTAAACCTTCTCAAAACATCTTTAGCATACTTAGTTTGACATATAAAAATACCATCTTCAGATTGAGTAACTTCAATGCCAAGAAAATACTCCATCAATCCTAAATCAGTCATATCAAACTTTGTTTTCATTGAAGTCTTAAAGTCATCTATAGAGAGATCTCTGGCAAAAATCAAATCATCAACATACAGGCAAACTATCAAAAAATTTCCTTCTTGATTTACCTTTGTATACAAGGTTGGCTCACTTGGAATCCTGTTGAATCCTCTGTTATTCAAGTATTCATCAATCCTAGTATACCACACTCTAGGAGCTTGTTTAAATCCATATAACACCTTATTTAACTTATAGACCTTATCTTCTTTTCCTGCAATCTCATATCCTGGAGGTTGTTTAACATAAACCTCTTCTTCCAAAAATCCATTTAAAAATGCAAACTTAGACTGTACATCCATTTGATGCATTTTCCATTTGTTTTGTGCTGCAATAGCCAACACCATTCTCACAGTGTCAAGTCTGGCTACAGGTGCAAAATTTTCATTATAATCAATACCAGGATGCTGACTAAATCCCTGAGCTACAAGTCTTGCTTTGTGTTTCTCAACCTCACCATCAATATTTAACTTAGTCTTATAAATCCATTTAACACCTATACTATTTTTTATCTTCAGGTAAATCTACAAGATTCCATGTGTTATTTCTCTCTATGGCATCAATCTCTTCATTCATGGCTTTTACCCAAACCTCTTCTTTTACAGCTTCATCAAGTTAACAAGATCATATGCAATCAATACAAGATTACTTGACCTAATTCTTCATTCTGATCATATAGCTCTCTCAAACTTCTAGTCTTATGAACTTTGATTCTATTTCTTAATGAAGCTAATGTAGGATTTGATTCATTACTAACCTATGATTTTGTTGTTTGTTGTCCACCATGACTGGATGGTTCACCCCTCTCTTGAGTTCTAGGCATTCTGAACTGCAATGGACCAGCAATTGGAGATTGTCTTTCTGGACTAGTTACAAGAGGTGTATGTGCTTGTGGAACCATTTGTCCATCTTGTATGTCTTTCTCATTTGCATCATCATCTCCATGAGATAAAATAGCTCCCTCTACAATAGATTTATCTATGCTTCCAGCCCAAGACTTTTGCCATGAACTCAACATCTCTACTGATAATAGACTTCTTCATGGTGGGATTATAGAGTCTATATGCCTTAGACTCTTCACTATATCCAATAAAAATACACTTCTCACTCCTATCATCTAACTTCCTTCTCATCTCTTTGGGTACATGCGCATAAGCCACACACCCAAAAATCCTTAAATGAGATATGCTGCAATACTTACCACTCCAAGCTTTTTGAGGAACATGGTGCCTCACACTCTTAGTGGGACTCCTATTTAGGATATAAATAGAATAAATAACTGCAGCTCTCCAGTATTCATTTGATAGATGCTTCTCCTTTAGCATACTTCGAGCCATGTTCATAATGGTTCGATTCTTCCTTTCAGCTACTCCATTCTGTTGTGGAGTAAAGCGAGTAGTAAGTTGTCTCTTGATTCCATGATTCTGAAAAACCTCAATGAAATCATTTAGCATATATTCACCTCCTCTATCTGATCTTAGAACTTCAATAAATTTTCCACTCTCTTTTTCAACCATAACTTTAAACCTTTTGAATATACCAAAAACTTCAGACTTTTTCTTCAAAAGATAAACCCAAGTCTTTCGACTATAATCATCTATAAAGGTTAAAAATAATTCATATCAGTCAAAGATGGTGTTTGCATCGGTCCACACAAATCTATGTGTACAATCTCTAATGGAGATTTTGCTCTATATGAAACTCCTGAAACAAATTTAGATCTCTGTGATATTTTGCAAGTATGCAACTTTCACATGAGTTTGTCGGTTGCTGAATACTCGGCAACCCTTTCACCATCTACTTTTAATGCAACAAATCTAGACCACCAAAGTGTAAATGGCCATATCTTAAATGCCATAACCATGATTCATCTAAACTCTTAACTTTATAAGCATTCAAGGAGTTAGAAAATTCATTTCTTAGAGTGAGTGGAAACATTCTACTCTTAGTCATCTCTACTCTTGCTATCAGCTGCTTGCTTAGATACTTATCAATGATTCTACATACCTCATTTTTGAAGAATACTTTGTACCTTTTCTCTATTAGTTGTCCAATGCTCAACAAATTGCATTTTAAACTAGGTACATAATACACAGCATCTATTGTTCTTCTTTCACCACTCTTGGTATACACAGAAATCACCCATTTACCATTAACACTCACCTTGTTATCATTTCCCAACTTTACCTCAGACTAAATACTAGTGTCTAAAGTGGCAAACAACTCTTTGTTTCTAGTCATATGATTGCTACAACCGATGTCCAAAAACCAAACATCATTTGAACTTTCTTAGGTTACATTACAGGTCAGAAACACAAGCTTTTTATCATCGTCATATTCCTCTACATAATATGTGCAGACTACTTACTGGCATCTGCTTGCTTCTTCCAATACTTATTAGAAAAATGACCATACTTTTTGCAATAAAGACATTGTAATTTTGACTTATCATACCTCTGGTTTCCTTGTTGCCAGTTTCTACTGTTACTCCCCCTCAAGTTAGAAGGGCTCCTTTGAAATTGCTCTTCAAATTCTGAATTAGTTCTATTGTCTCTTTGAATAACAGTTGTGCTTCCTCTTCCATTGTTACTAAATCTTCCTCGGCCTCTGCCTCTACCTCTGGTAATTTGTAGTTGAGTTTTGAAAGCATTCTCCAATAGATTATCATCATACCTTGTCATCCTTGATTCATGTGCGATCAATGAACCAGTCAGTTCATCTATATGCATTTTACTTATGTCCTTAAACTCTTCTATGGGCACAACTACAGTCTCAAACTTCTTTGGAAAACATCTAAGAACTTTCTCAATCACTCTCTTGTCTGAGAGGTCATCACCGTATTGTCTTAATTGATTGACAATATTCATGACCTATGTCATGAAACCATCCACAGTCTCATCGTCTTTCATCTTCAAGCTCTCAAAATCTCTCCTCAAGTTTTGCAACTTAACATTCTTTACCTTGGATATACCTTGGTAACAGGTTTCAAGTGTGTCTCAAGCCTTCTTCGAAGACTCTACACTAGACACCTTTGGGAATATAGACTCATTTAAGCCTTGGTGAATAAGACTAAGAGCTTTATTATCCTTCTTTTGATTCTCCTTCAATAGATTTCAATTAGCATTTGATAGAGCCAACTCTGCTTCTTGATTAGGAGGCTGTGGATATCCATCAATCATGAATCCCCAAAGACCATCAACACAAAGCAATGTTCTCATTCTAATAGACCAGGAATCAAAGTTTTTCTCAGTCAGAATATGAACTTGAGGCAGGGCTGAACTATTTGAAGCCATCTTAGTTCAAATTTCAAATGGCTACACTTTCAAATGAAAAATATAGAGACTCTTTTCTCAGAAATCTTTCAACTTATTCAAACTATCACTGTCTTTAAATAACTAACACTAAGCAGCCTCAACTTGGCTCTTCTAGATCTTGAAAGCTCTTTGGCTCTGATACCAAACTGAAAGAAACAGGGAACCGCAATAGAACAAAGAATTGAAATAAATCAAAACAAAACACTTAAAGTAAAGAGAATAGAACAGTTTAATAACCGTATGCTACAGCATAAAGGGAAAATTTTATTAATTGAAAGAACATGCATACAATTGTGAACTCTACAAAGTTCTCTGCTGCAACTTTGTTGCCCACATCTTTTCAAAGCAATTACAAAACCTCTATTTATGGACACCTCAACAAAATAGGTGATCTCCTTCATTCGGTGAATAGAGGCGGTGAAGACTAAAGACAAAAACAAAACTTGCAGTACAAGGCAAGTAACCATCCAAATTAGTGCGGTGAGGATAAGAACATATCAGATTTTCAAATCTGATCTTTACTAATCACATGGAGCACAAATAGATACCATGTGCATTCGATGTTAGAGGAGAATGAGTTAGCACTATGATGGAAGAAATTACAATTATTTTTAACAATAATAACCCTTAATTTGGACTATTTTAGGTAGATAATAGAGTCAATTAGAAGGAAAGGCCCATTAATGAGAAATTCATCTGCATAGTATTGTTTTTGTACACTAATAGGTGGGTGTTCTCCTTGTTATAAGGAAGCTATTTCGGAAACAAGTCCTTTAGTGCTTAGCGGGGACATAAAAAATATATTTCCTCTTACCTTTCTTGAAATGAAAGAAAATTAAACAACTTTAATATCCAATGAGGATTGTGTGCTTTACTGATGAAAAGAAAAAAATATTGGACTTAGTTAGTTGCGTAGGTTTTGTATTACATTGATTAGTAGTAATCAACAAGCACATAGCAATACAAGAACATTGGTTAGTAATATTCAGCTAGCACAGAGCAATAGAAGATTATCAACCTTGGTTATGGAATTGTACTTTATTATCTTGAAATAGTTAGCTTAGGAACTACTAGCTAGATTGTGGATTGGTACACCTTCAATCAAGTCAGATGTCATGATGCCCTAGATGGGATGGTTATGCCATATGGAGGACAAACTATTTGGAAAATGTCATGAAAGTAATAATTTCCAGAGCAAAAACTATCGCTTATGAACAAAACTAATTTTTTGTTTTATATAATTCAAAGAAATGACATTTTTAGGAAATATAATTAGTTTGTATAAAATATATACCTGAGTATATGGTAGTTCTAAGCATGATTTCTATTCACCTAGGTGTAGGCAGGGATAAAGATGCTTTGGCCTAACATTATTGATTATACCCATTATCTACTTAAGCTTTTCTAGGACACACTATAGTAAATCCATTTTTTACCAAGGAAAGCTATCAGCTGGTTGGTAGGAGTCACTTTTTCATGTATAGATTACAAACTTAAATACAAACTTCAGAACTCAGAGGTAATCAATGTAAACAATGAGATTACCACTTTATACATTGATTATATATGACTAAAAAAGATACCAGCCTTAAAATATTATAAATGAAAATAGCAAATAAAATAGAGCATTTTTGGGAATCAAGAGATAGTGTCGCATGGAGCTCCCAAGATGTGGGGATGAATTTTTTGGACTACTATTTTTCTGAATATTTGGGGTGACGAGACAACAGTAGCAAAATGGCTTACAACAGCCACAAAAAATATTCAAGTATGGTCTCTTCTTTACTGCTACTTATTAGGAACTGTAACCAAATTTTGCTAAAGCAGTTGAATTAGCAGAAAGAAAGACCTTGATGATTCAGGAAAATTTTGAGTGGCACTGAGACAACCCAGTAATTACAAAAAGTAAAATGCCTTACAACAACCAAGAAAAATATTCAAGTAGGGTGTCTTCTTTACTGCTACTTATTAGGAACTATAACCAAATCTGGCTAAAGTCGTTGAATTAGCAGAAAGTCGTTGATGATTCAAGAATATTGTGAGTGGCTCTGAGACAACCCAGTAATTACAAAAATTATTGTGCGGGAATTTCAAGTTGACGGATCCTTGGTTTTCGAATTGAAATAGAGCTTAAGGAAAATTGAAATTGAAGCAACAATTTATGGTTTATCTCACTCTATTCCCCTTGGTTCATATGATTCCATTTAGAGATGATTATGTACATTTGCTCTATTTTTATATGATTCCAGGTAGAGATGATTCTGGAAAATATATCTATGTTTCCCACCTTTGTTTAGTGTTTTTGTACAGAGCAAGAAATAAATGCATGTAAACTCTGGGTGAATGGTGAGTTTGATACATTAGATATCTTGGGCACACTAAGAATAGTTTCAATTCACTTTGAGTTTGAGGTGTTTATATATTTTAGCCTCGCATTAAAATATAGTAATCTAAAAAGAAACTTCTAATATCTTCAGACTTTTTAGATTGGCAATTAACTTAAGATAAATGACATTCTGCAAGTATGTTTCATAGTTCTCACAATTCAGAAGGAAACAACAGGCAAACAATTTTGGATGCTTTCCATTCATGATCAAGAAATGATCTATTTGAATCTTCAACCATGATATTTACATTCCTAACCTGAATTTATAGAAGAATGAACATATCAGTTGATAGGGCTTGGATGGAGTTCTTTAGAAAATTTGTGAATCAATTTAGAAATTAATCAATGGAATCTGGAAAATATTAACATAGTGTTTCTTTTATGCCCGTTTTCGACACGAGCAAACGCTTGTAGAAATAAATGATGATTCAGTTCTCCCTGTTTCACTAGTGCAACGGCAAGGACTACATGTCTCAATAACTCATTTTAGTCCCCAGAATAATGTGTATGATGTATTGGTCATGGAACGGTTTGCATAACATTTTTCACCCGCACACTCTTGGGCATCTTAATCATTTGGACTTTAATCCAAGGCTAAAAATTAGGTGCCAAGTGGATCATAATTCAAACTGGTTTGTTCTATACCAGGGTCATCGTTATAGACATTGCACTAAAACAATAAGAACATATTTTTGTGCAATGGTAGTTAGCCGATAGCTTCAATGAGTGTCTAATTAGTTTTAAAATTAGTCTCCATGGAAATTGTTCTCTTTAAAATTCTATTTTTCAAAGTGCTAGGTAGCTTTTCCTAACTGTTTGTCATTAATTGTGGTAGTGCTAGATAGCTTTTTCCTAAGTAATTTCTGAATTTCTATGGATTTGAGTTCGACTGGTGTGCCTTAGACTTCTTTTTACCTTGGCATCCATGGAATGATTGAATAAAAAAGAATTGTTGAAAGCCCAACAAAACTTGTGTACAACTTACATGGAAAAAATAGATAAAATTACTCTTAACAATTGCAAAACAGAGGACTATGATTCTAGATTGTTTATCATGATTCATTTAGGAGATGCTGGACGAGCTGCAATTCAATCTGCACTAGATTTTTTTTCGTATCTTGAAATGATTGTTTTAACCTTACGGCAAGAGTCCTCTGTTCATTGGTTTTCTTTAAGCTTGTCTCATTCCAATAATTCAATACCGGAGCTGGGCTAGGGGTTTCACACAACGGCCTAGCCTTCCAGTTCATCATTATAATGAAGAGAATGTTTGAAATGTTACAGTGGCCTATATACGGACCAAATTCAGCAAACAGTTTCCAAGAATGGTTGCTCATTCCACCCCTGCAGTCACAAGAAGAAAATTGAATACTACGAAAGCATCTGAATAGGCATTTCATTTCGATACATTATGTGCACATTCACTCTGGGTAAGAATTTTATTTGCAATTCTTTTGGACAGCTGAATTGATTCAGCAAATTCTTGCGTATTGAAAATGGATCATCATTGGGCGTTAGTCAACATTTGTAAGCTCCTTTTCTTGATTTACACATTGGGAGACGACATTGGAAACATTCATGCAGCTACCAAACTTCATTAATTTCTTCAAAGAAGACGACAATGGACACATTCATGCAGCTCTACCAATCACATTTCTTGCATTTATTCTTAATGCCACCTTTTCACGGTTCATGGAGCAGATGTTGAAGGATCAAAGTGAAACATCTCAAGTCAATGTGCTCTCATGGCGCCATGGTTGCCAGGGTACTGACCAAATGGAATTGATGGGAAGGCTTCAAAAGATTTTATGCAAATGCAAATGGAATAGATTAGCGCCCAAGGAACAAAATACAATGGACACATTCATGCAGCTCTAGCTACCAAAACAATGTGAGCTGCCAAATAGATCTTTTCACCTGGTCCAACTTTACCATTATTAAAGTATAATGATATGACCTCTGATTTACTTTTGTTTTATGGCCAGTGCATAGCAGTCTGGCAACATTAATGTTCAAACCTTTTTGTAAGGCAAATCGATTGTAGATTACAGTTGTTGGGACGTACTTTGGTGATTTTTAAGTATAGTGTAATATTGATAACTTGTAATGTATTTGATGAGAACAAAAATAAAATAAATACTTTCGGTCGTGCTACAATTTATAACTCTAACATATCATGTCAGAAATTATTGTTCTTCGTTAAGTAAAATTGGTAATGTTCTTTCTGAAATGACGATTAGTAAATGTAACAGCTTAAAAACACTATGTAACATCCTCATATTACAAAATGTACTGAAGCTACATTTAATCAGTTGACAATAATCAGTTGACAATCACAATGTTTTGCATCTAATTTGAAAAATATTTCACTTCCGCTTCCTCTGTATTCTAAATATCTGATCACAGTTTTAATAATGATAAAAACCGAACCCTATTGACTCACCATTGCCCGAAAAATAGTGCACAACTGCTAGAATATACTCATCTCTTAATGGGAAAAGGGATTATATGAATTTACAATTATAAACATAAGAAATATTGAAATAACATTTTACACAGCGCTGATGGTTTTTACGGAAACAGAACTGCCTGTGCATTTCCTTCCTGAAACAAAAAAAAAACACATAAATTTCTTTCATTATAAATGTTAATGAAGAAATTACACGGCAGGTTTTCGTTGGAATTTCGTGAAATAAATTAGAAATAAAATTACAGAATTACCTTAAAACTTATTACCAGGAACTCTTCCATTGACGCAAATTTTCTCTCCATGTGAAACGACGTCTCAGCTTTCAAAACTTGGGAAAATCGGATCAAATTACGGAAGCCAACAAATATGTATCGTGCCATGCGATGAAACATTAATGATTAAAAAAAATTAATGCGTAAAAAAGACAGAGTGGACTCCCTGTTGAATAGATCCCATTTTTAAGTCAAACTCCCCTCTTAGCATTATGCTGCCCCCTTTTAATTAAACGCCTATTCGCTGACTTACTATTGACTGAATCTCTGCCTAATATACACTATCAGTGAAGCAAGTAATTATTAGAACAAGCTACTTTACTTCAGTAGGGAGTAAATAGATAGTTTAATTACAGAAAGAGAATAATTTATCTGAAATGAGCGCAATCCATGGAAGAAATGCCTGCCTGAATTTGTAATGTATACGAATTTTTGGTGAGGCTTAGGCTTATTCGGACAATGGCCATGGAAGATATCCAGGCTTGCAGTAGAACCTAAATTTTTGGAAGGCTTGAATGCCGTCCATTGAAACATTGTAGACCCGCAATGTTTCTCTCAGCTTATTCCACTCTTCTCGCTCCTTAGACCTTGTGTACTGTTGCTCTGAGCTTTCAATGGGAGCATCCTCCTTTTTTGTAGCGCTCTTCTGGTCAGCTGGCCACCTCTCATCGATATAATCCTCAACAATCTCTCTCAGCGAAGGCCCAATTGTATATTCCTCTATGCCTTTCAACTTTCATAAAATCCCAAGGTTGTTTCAATTCTGCATCAGTGCATACAAAGATTGTTTATTTTCAGTTATTAAGAAGTAAAATTGTGTGCCAATGGAAGTAAATTAAATACAACTGTCTGTTCAAGTGAACACCATTGGGTTAGGATTTGAAAAATTGTGATACTTTCTTACTTGTAATAGAGTTGTTATGAGGTGCCTCCATTGCCAACACACGAAAATCCATACAATGAGTTGAACCTGCCATCCTTCCACTGTATCAACGTTGGGGGTTAGTGACAAAATATTCCATGCTAGCCGATGGTAAGCCAGCAAGCATTTCCACTCTCGGGGAAGTTTCCTACTGCCTGTGCACCGAGCATGAAGAAAGTCAAAAGCATTGATTTCTCCTTGGGTATAATTTGGGATTACCATTGCTAGATCCCCTGCAACAAAGATCAAACTGCTCTTAGAAATTTATTACTCTACTAGTTACTTTTAGTGTAGTTTTTTGAATGGAGATGCGTTTTCTAGTCGCAGTTGGATATGATTATGTAGAAATAAATTAAAATATAGTTCACAATTTTTGTTTATAAAGAAAATACAGTAATGCACCATTAGTCTCCTATTTACTGTTCAACTTGAAAGGATTGAATCTTAAATATTTTCACCTGAAATGTTGGGGGCTCTTTTTTCCACATCTATAGAAGATTCTTCCAAATCTTTCTTTGTTTCTTCTCTACCTACAACAACAGTAAAGTGGAAGAAAAATAATTCATCTGTTAAAGTGGTGCGAATATAAAAAGTGACTAATCCCACTTGTATTGAGTCTGAGATAGTCACCTTGTTTAGGTTTCTCTGGACTTGAAGTTGCAATTCGGAACTTTGGATTGGCTTTTCTATGCCCATAAGTTTTTCTTTTTTCATCGGTAGACCCTTTTCTACTATCCCACTTACCTAGCTGGCTTTGCAAAAAGTCCTGGAATCTTCGGCACTAGGGTCTGGTAGGTGTAGCGGTAGCTGAATTATTTTCTTTAAATATTTCACTGCTATGTCCTCATTAGACTCATTATTGTCTTTGCTATTGCTGCTCCCGTACTTTCTTATTATTGCCCTTTGGATCATCTTATTTTCCATGCTCAAAATAAGGTTGATCCGACAAGTGGCCAAAACTAGATTCACTGCTGATAATATCTGATAGTTAAAAATAAACAATTTTAGAAAACTAAAGATTAAAACTTGATTATTATATTAACTTCAAAAGAAATGAGCTTTTTCAAGTTATACCTGTAGAATCACATTTTTGTTGCAACAATCGAGATCATCAACAAAGACGATTATCCTAAGATCATCACTAAAAGCAAGGGACATCTTTGGAATCTTTGTTCCTGGAACATAGTTCTCATTCCAACTCCACGTAATGCAGCATCATATAAAAGCTAACACCTCCCACATCCAAGAGCGTTTATAATGAGTTGTTCTTTCAAAAAATTGATATCATCAATAATCTTCTGATGATAACCAAGTTTTTGGTAATGACCTGGTTGACATATGTAGTCCACGATTTGAGAACTGATAGGTTTGACAAAAGACATGATTGACTTTACCATACCCTGAGCAACTTCAACCATCAATGCCAATTGACCTCCAAATTTAAGTTTCGTTATGTCTTTATTATGGGCAGTACCAAGTGCCAACCATACAATGATAGTCAAGAAGGTGACCACCACTACTGGGCGAAAGACTAAGAAGATCTCTTTCAAAAGGATGCTACCTCTATTGTTCCTCCAATTATATATCAAGCTAGTCTTCAACTTGTGTGCCACCGTCATTATCGCTTCAATTTCTTCTGTGATTTTTACTGCTAGACCAGCCCATGCCTCTGTTTCATTCCTCTAATGCCATGCATTATATTGTACAGTCAAAATGGAAGGTGTGGTCCTTTGCAATGAGTATTCCTTCGATGGTATTTCAGCAACTGTTTGATTTCTAGATCCACTTTCTTCATCTTCTTCAAACTGAAGCATACCAGACCAAGAACAAATAGGAATTTTCAAGTTAAAAGTTGCATAGTAATGAAGATGAGTTGATCATTTCTAAATAATTTTAAAAATTTAAATGCTTAATATAGAAAACATATTAGAATATTCGTGTAAATCAGGTTGAACTTTCTCCTACTTAGTTTTACATTTGCACTCATAAGTACCATATCAAACTTTTAAAAAATTGTACAATAATAATAAATCATTAGAATGTAATATAAAATAATATGGGAGTGGACAAATAAAAATTAGTTGACATATACAATTATTGAATAGCTTGCTTACCATATCACGCTTGTCAATGATGACCATGGCCTTTAAAATTTGATGATCTTTAGGTTCATATTTTTTTGTCTAGAAACTCATTAAACTTGGAAAAGAAGGGTGTAGATTCCTCCCTTAAATCTTGGAGGGCACTCCTTAATTTGGACAAACTTGAGCACAAATTTAAGAAAATGTGGGGATTCGTCACCTGCAGTAATCCATACAGTGGAGTCATTATTAATTAATTTAGGATGTCAATGAAGAAAGTTTTGTTCAAAGACCATCAAAAAATTTAATTTGGCCTCATTCAGATACTTATTTTCATTTTAGTTAACATTCTTTTATCATTAATTTCAAATTGAATAGAAAATGATGATTTTTTTAAAAGATCTTTTATTCATGTCATTTTTCTAACCCATGATAAAAAGCTTAAGTGAGAGATATCTTCTCTATAGATTAGACAAAGATCCATCTAAAGTAGGTTGCAGTTAGGAGAAAACCATACATTCTAAAAGATTATTATAAAGTTAATTTTCACAAAAAGATTTATCAAAAATAATGATGAGTAAAAGTTAAAACATTATAGTTAATATGTGTATTATTTATCTTGGAGGGTTTCCGTGTTTGCTGGTTTTCTTGTTTGTTTCCTTCTTCCATTTCCTTATTCTTGTTGGTTTGTTGGTTTGCTGGTTTTCTTGTTGATCAACATTGGTAAACCCCTTAAAAGGCATATAAATAAGTGGTAGTGTAATGTGAAGTTATCATATTGTAGTTTTCTCTGCATTGGATGATAAAATTAGTGGACAATTATTTCTCTAGTGGTTATAACTCACATTGGGTGAACCTTAAATCTCTGTGTTATTTATTTTTTTCTCTTTTCTATCTGGACATTATCTTAATATTATTTATTACTCATATCTTCCCAAACCCTAACACTTCTTTTGCATTTATTTTGCAACCTATTATTTCTAATTTAATATCAGCATGCAATAAGAGAAGAAAAAAATCTTAATGATTCACTAAAAATGGGATTAAAAGACTGTCATAATATTTATTATTAAGCTTTATATAACACTTCTTAATCTTAAAACAAAAACCTTAAGCAATTCGGATTTCAATATTCACATATAATATGAAAGAGATCAAGTATAAGTATGAAGAGACAAAAGTTTAGAAGGTGTCAATACTAAAGAGCTATTGTATACATTAGAAAAATTATATAAATTAAATGTTAAACTAGTATTAAATAGAATTAATCTATTGAGAATGTTGAGGTTAGAGTTCTATAGAAGAATTGTATTACAAAGAATAAAATTGGGAAGAGACCTTTAAAAGAATAAAAAATATAGATATTCAATTATTGTTAACTAAAGTTTTAGATCTCTGTTATCATGACAAATCATGCATAAGAAAAGGGCATCATTGTTGATCCATTAGAGGAGAAGAAACACGAATTCATTTGAAAAACACTGAATTTCATCTATGATTATAAGACAGGCAAATTAGGCAAATATAAATTTGAATACTTAGAATTAGGTATGGTTAAAAAGGTTAAATCCTAGAGAAAAAGTATTAGATGGATTTCTAAATTGAGGAATAAAAAATGAAATAAATAAATAAACAAACATTACAAATTAATTTAGAGTCTAATTAATGATGAATCAATCTCAACCCTCAAACCTAAGTTAAATAAGAGATGTGAGTAAATGAAATAAAAAAATTAAGATTATCTCTATGTCAATTTAGCCTATTTTTATGATGACCATTTTGTTATCTATTATACTTGATAATTAAAAAATAGGATTCTAGAATTGTATATGTGCTTGTTAAATTGCAATGTATCTAGGCCTACTCATGACTATGTGTTGATGTGAGTTTTACATCACTACAACATGCAGAATCGAATACTTAGTATTCAAAATGAAACTCCAAATCTCCAACACTCTCTTGAACAAGGCAACTCATATACTAAACAATGTATATGGATTCTATGATCAAATGAGATGACCCTGAGATAACTTCTTAATGTGGTCTTTCACTCAGTTATAATGATGTGATATGATGTGTATCACAAAGAGACTTATGTTGATCAATATTCAAAGGACATCAACTACTTCAAATACTTCCAACTAAAAAAAATGCAAGTGGAGAGGGTCTACAAAGATCTAATCTACTCCTAGAATGCAAGAGATAATGAATGCCTTTGTGACACTACTAGACTTAGTTTAGCCATCAACATCAACAAAGATAGTGCAATATCCTATGGTGGATGTAAGATATTCACACTATTACAATTCCATTAACACCATCCATTGATGCATATCAATGTGCAATTGGTAATTGAACTGAAGCTCATAAATATGTCATTCAACCATGAAAGGAAAACTTATAATCAATAAGCAGCTAGTGGTTTGGCCTAAGCGAGTTCACCAAAGACACATCCAAAATATCTTCTATTCAACTAAATACTACTTATAGTCAACATGAAATCAAATCCTAATCTAAGTTGGGAAATGGAGAAACCATGTAATACTCTAAAGCAACACAAGTAATCCACCATGAAGACCAATAATAAATTAGCAAATACTTTGATAGCATTATGGAAACAATTTCAACAATTATCTTCCTTAGATAATCTAATCTAAGGAGTCACAAATGAGAAAGCCTTGGCCTTTTATAGAGGCTCTAAGTACAATGAGTTGCAAGGATTGATCCAAGATCAACAAACTAGGTTAATCTACAAAACCATAATTACGATTTTCAACTACAAGCATTAAATGTCAGTCAATTACAAAATATCACCATCTTGTGAGATAATATGAAAATTACATATATTTTATTAATGGATTAGAAAATAGGTTATGTAAAGGCATTAGATTCCTTCCACATGTACACTTAGCATAATATGATTGGATGATTTTGGACATATGCAACAAGAATTTTTTGATTGGATTGGAATGGATAGGTGCCACATTAGCATTCTTATCTTGTCGCTCCTTTAGTTAAGGAATCTTCACATGGAAGCTTAAAATTGAATATGCGTGTACTTGAAGTTTTAATGCCATCTTGATGCCTTGACCTTGAAACCTTCTCATTGGACTAGCTTGTACTAGTACCTTCCCTTGATCTTCAACCTCAAACATCATCTTACTTGTCCTATTGATGAACCACTTGTAACTTCCTAGTGCATGAAGTCTTCATATTGTACTTTTCCATAGTTTAGATCCATGTTCTTGGGAATATCAACCCTTCACTTCAGCCTTTCAAAACAAAAAGGAATGGTTGCATTGACTTTATAAAATGATGTATGGAAAAAATTAAAACATTGTCAAGTTAAAAAACTTTTTCAAGTAGAATGACAATTGGATGAAAGTAAACTTTCTTGTAGGAAATCATAGTAGCGACCAAGAATTGATATTAGTAATTCTTAATTTCATATTCAACTCATGATTTTCCAAGTTTTCAACTCTTGTTAGAAGACGCTCAGTAAATGTTGGTTTCATAGTTTCACCTTTACTAATCAAAATGATCCAACTCTCCACTTTAATCTTTGATTTTTGCCATCTCATTGAGACTTCTTGATTTTGCTCATGATGGAGCCCAAAGAGAGGTCAGAATCCAACCTACCCTTGGGCTCAAATCCAAGGTGATGTTCATTTCAATCTAAAATTACAATTAGACAACTTGACTTTCATGCCTTTCTGTTCAATTTCATATCAGATTTCTATCATTCCTTGCAATTTAAATTTTCAAATTGCATATCATTTTGTCATCTTCTCTTCATCAAACACCAAAATTCTTCTTTAGTTTTTCAATCATTTTCCAACACCTTGATTCTTGTACCAAAATATTCAATCAACACTTAGACTTCACCTTGCAAATTCTGATTTCATCGGAGAATTCACCCCTCATCCTTTGATTTATCTTTCATGATGATCAAATTAGGGGAAAATGACTAGGGATAGATCCCAAAGAGAGGTCAGAATATGTTCTGCTCATGGGATCTTGAGCCCCAACAGGAATTGGATTCCAACCTACTCTTGTGCTCTCCCAAGTGGCTTCATCAAAATTTTCTAAGTGTTGGAATGATTTCTCACATTTCTAACTGATTTCACCTTGACTTCTGTTGGAGCTCAAAAATCTAGGATAGATTTTTGAGTCCATTTTCTAAAAAATTTCCCCTAGTATAAGTTTGTACCCTTGAAAATCTTTGAAAGAGGCCGAGTTTGAGTGCATGGAGAATGGGACCTATTGATATTCATGAAGAAATAGTTGGGGGAGGTGTTTACCACCTATCATTTGGTGTATGTAATGGGTTTGAGCTTTCAATTTCCAATTGTGGCATGTTTAGGAAGTATCCTTTTGGAGGTGTTTCCAAAAATCTGCATTTTTTTTGTCTTTCCATAATTTTACAAAGTAACCCACTTCAAAGATCTATCTTTTATGCCCATTTGATATTCATGGTGTAGGGGTTGTTGCACTATGTTTTAGGCATGTGAGTGAGTCTCCATGGCCATTTTTAGCCCCCGTGAGCTCATTTGGTCACTTTTCCAGAGCCATTCCATTTCCAATTTGTTAAGTTTCACTGAATGTGTAGAATCCAAAAATTAAATGACCTACTTTGAGGTCTCCCAGTTTGCACCCGATTCAACGTCAAGTGAAATTGAATGATTTCCTGCATTGTAGACTTGTAAATGTACCTCCTTGAAGATTTATAGGCCATGACCAATCCATTTAGTCACTTTCCTAAGCCAATTCCAAATCAGGTTTCTGCATTTTTCATTGTTTTAAATCTAGAATAATCTAAAGTGCTGACTTTGGCGTTTAATTGCATCTAACCACTTGATCTTTTGGGCGAGATAATTATGGATTTATTTTCCCTATGTGGGAGTGAATCAGTAGCCAAGATTCTAGATCTTGAGGGTTTCATTTGGTAAGTTTTCAAAGTCAGTTTTGAAGGTGTTTTAATGCAGATTGGCAGTGCAAACAGAGAATGTTTTAGAGTGTCAAGTTGGGTCAGTGATAACTTTTAGCTCAAGTCTTTTGGTGCAATTTCCTTTGATAAGTGTACTCACATGATGGAAGTGAACATAAATTTCTGATAGCTCATTCTTGTGAAGTCTTTGGGTCAGTTAATTTTGAAGCCACTTCCAGAGGCTAGTTATTGATGTTGGGAAAATGGTAGAAGCACAGTGAATTGAATTGTGTGATTAAAATCTTCGATGCACCATGGTCATACTTCATCAAGTGAATGCATTTGGATAAACAGAGGGTAAATGTGGAGTTTAATTGTGTTGATCCTCTTATAGGTGCTTCCAAGTTGATATTCTTATTAAGTGTAAGAGTGTGCGCTCATATGTTTTACATACTTGAAAGTGTCACGTTCTATCTATTTAAAACTTTTAATGGTGTTGTGTGTGCACTTGTTCTGAAGGGGCGTGCACTACTTTCGAGGGTGTGTGTGCTCTAGATTTCAATAGGACCGAGTGTAATGTTCAAATATGAAGAGGACTAGTGCACACTTGTTTGACTAAAGAATCCAAGAAAAGGGGATAGTGCATGCTAGCATGCTAGGGGTGTATGTGTGTGTTGCATGTTTGGCACATGCTAGCAAATAAAATGAAAAGGATGGGCACGCATAAACTAAGGATTGTCACATGGTATGCCCATTGGTTTGAAGATGGCTAAGTGCACACCAATTAAGAGGCAGTGCGCACCAGGGTGTGGTGTGCGTAGTGGTTTGAATGGAGCATGCATGTGGAAGGAGTGTGTGCCAACAATTGGGGCAATGCACTGAAGTTTAAAGAAGGTGCGTATTGGTTTGGAGGTGGCTACCAAGGCTCCTCCTTGTAGCACACCGCATGTAATGATAAAAGGGGCACGTGCCAACATTGGCTGGCAAGGTAAAACGGATTTGGTGCGTGCCATTTTAGTGCTAGTGCGTGTGATTTCCTACACATGCACAATTAGCAGGGGAAGGAGTTTGAAGTAGGGTGTGTGGAGTTTGAAGGGGGAAGATCCCAGTCAAAGGGGATGCTCAACAGCATGCTAAGCATAAGAAATGAAGAAGAACAAGGGCGCGCGAGCATGAGGGAATGGCCGGAGCAAGGGACTGTGTTATGTGGAAATATAATCCCACATTCGCTCTATTTTGTGTGTTAGAGTTGTTTAAATAAAAGGAAGCTCTGTTGATAGGTAAAGAGAAAGAGGAAGGGGGTCATGTGGTGGGCCTCCTAGAAGTGTGAGCCCACGTGGTGCGTGCCAGCTGGGCACGCACTAAGGATATATTTTGAAGATAAATTTAATAAAATCATTGAGATTTAATCCCACATTGACAGTGGGTAAGGAGGAAGTGATCTTCAAATACCAAAACGCACAATATAAAGGTGTCCAAATGCACTCTTTTGAGTGAGAATTCTCTCCAAGAGCAAGAGTTTTCATCTTCTAATTTTAGAAACCAAAGAAATATAATTCATTGATCATAGTGGCACATGGGTTTTCATCCATAGAAGATAGATTGAACGCAAAGTGCTCAAAATATGCAATAAAATAATGTATTAATTATTTTTCGATGTGACAAGATTGTAAGAATGTAAAGAGTGTAAATGCTTAGTGTAGCATTTGTAAATGATTCTCTTGATGCACAAGTATAGATATTTTTTTATAATATTTATTTTTATGTTTTAGTGATATTTTGATTATTCCCATTATCTTAGGCTTTGTCCATAAATACAAGACCTTGGGAACTCAATTTTGAAGACCTCGCATGCAAGTCAAAAGCTGACAATCAAAATATTTGAAAGTTTTTTGAATTAAAGGGACAAGATCATTGAAGAAATTACGTCCAAAGGACATATCTGCATATGCAATCAAGTGTAAGATGCATATAAATCATTGAAGAAAGGTTTACATAAACCATTGGAGATTGAGGTATACTATTGAATAACAAGGTTAACGATTTTATACCCTTCTACATAAAATATGACAAATTTTGTATTAAAAACTCATTTTCCTTCTATATGATATAGACTGAACTATTTTATAATAAAATAACAAATTATATATCATTTGGTTTTAAAAATATATTATTTAAAAACTAAATTACATAACAACCAAATTTCGTTTTAAATTTTAAGACTCGTAAAATGCTTTAAAAAGGAACATCCTTGAAACTAAATTTATGTCTCAATTTGAAATTTCAAGTTAACATACACTGCAAATATTATTTAGAAAATCAATGATGTAACTGCAACAAAGGTCATCTAATCTGGGAATGTTGGGTTTGCGCATCTACCTTTGCTATGAAGTTCTTACATTGTTTGATAGAGTCAAGATTATTGTCATTAAAATTAAGTCCATTTGCTATTTCCCTCCTTTTTCTTTTCCCTGTTACAGATAATTGATTTCTGAATGCAAATTGTGCCGCTGTCTTTAGAAGAATGATCTATGTCTGGAAGCACAATAATCCGAATTAATAATGCAACAAATAATGTGAGGTAAAATTACTAAAATCTTTAGAAAGGATGATTACCTGAGCCATAACACTCAACTTCCCCATCCCCCATTCTCCTGAGATTCCCACAGTAATAGGAGATCTCACAAAGCGATTTAACAATAATACTGCCAGACAATTGGCAAAGGGACTTCGTCCTACCCAATATTATAACAAAAAATGTTAGGAAATTTCACCTCTGAATTTGCGTGTCTTCTATTATTAAACTAGATAATTACAAAAGTTGAGATAGTTACGCCTACCAAGATTATCCTCCAAAGCCGGTTTATCGGTCCCTTGTTCAACAATGGTCTTAATTTGGTCCAGAACTGTGTTAATAGGAAAAAGAATTATTCACAGTTGCACACTAATATGATATTTTTGTTTGGTAAAAGAAGCAGAAGGAAAAGATATAAGCAAACATACCTTTTCTGACATTTTTCTTTTGTTCTTCTGCTTGCAGAGAGGCTATCCATTTCTCATTCCGAATGAGATTAATATTTGCACCCCATTTAATGAACTCCCGTGTCCTATCTATATCGCCTACTCTTGCCGCTACCCTGTTCAAATTCTCCTATTTTAGTGTCTTTCTTATTTGTCTTCTTTCTCATTCAAGATATTCCTCAAGTGAAGGATCGGATAAACCGATTCCAACTGAAGAATCAGACAAAGGAAGGATTTTCTCTTCATCTAATTCACACTTATTCAAAAGTAACTTAGCTATTTTCATGGCATTTTGATCATCCGCTTGACCTGCAAATTGTAGAGTTGTTTTGCCATTACAATCACGTTGTTTTAAGGTATGGGCTCCACTGTCGAGAAGTTTTTTAACAATATCCACGTGGCCTCCACTTGCTGCTCTATGTAGAGTTGTTTGACCCAACACGTCTTGTGCCTCAACATAAGCCTTCTTACGTTGTTCTTCTAAAATCGGTGAAAGAAGCTTTTCCACCATTTTAAGGTTGCCTCTATCAGTAGCCACATGCAAAGGGGTTGCTTGGCTGAAATCTTTGATGAAAATCTTTAAAATGAACTTAGCTAAAACATCGGGATCATCATGAGGTCCAGCTACTGAATAAAATATAGCACTCTGTCCGTCACGGTCCTTGGTATCTATCATCTCTATGTTATGCCATAGAAGCAACTCACAAAGCACTTTTCGTCCAAGGAAAGCTGCGACATGAAGAATGTTAATTCCGTATTTATAGCCCGCTGATGCTTTCTCCTTGTTTTTATCAATTAGTTGTTGAATAAGCATGCATGGGCCACTCCCAACAAGGTGATGCAGTAGTATATTTCCTTCATCGTCTGGCTCAAAAGGATCGGCTCCTTCAGCAACCAGGTCACGAACGAGATGTCTCAAAATGATCAACTCCTTCACCAATCGCAAATATTCGCACAAATAGAATTGCAGTGGGTGGGGTAGCTTCTTGAAATAAGATTGTCGTTGGTCAGGCACTAGCAATAGGAGAAACACAAAATTCAGATTGGCATTGTTTTCAATAGCATAATCCAAAGGTGTCTTTCCATCATTGTCCTTCTCATCCATAAGGGGTTTTAGAGGATAGGCCGCGAAATGAATAAGGGATTCATTTATTGGAATGCGACACAATGCATAATGAAGTAGAAACTGACCTTCCTTATCTTTGCAGTCCAATCTTGCGTTGTGGCAGTGGAGGAGTTTGCACATTTCTACATTGCCCGCAATAACTCCTCCGCCGCTACGGTGCAAGATTGGACTGCAAAGATAAGGAAGGTCAACTTCTGCTTCACTATGCATTGTGTCGCATGCCAATAAATGAATCCCTTATTCATTTCGCGGCCTATCCTCTAAAACCCCTCGTAGATGAAAAGGACAATGATGGAAAGACGTCTTTGGATTACGCTATTGAAAATAATGCCAATCTAAATTTTGTGCTTCTCTTGTTGCTAGTGTCCAACCAACGACAATCTTATTTCAAGAAGCTACCCCACCCACTGCAATTCTATCTGCACGAATATTTGTGATTGGTGAAGGAGCCAATCATTTTGAGACATCTCATTCACGACCTGGTTGCTGAAGGAGCCGATCCTTTTGAACCGAACGATGAAGGAAAGACACCACTACATCACCTTGTTGGGAGTGGCCCATGCACGCTTATTCAACAACTAATTAATGCAACTAGATTACTCTGCTTTATCCATTCCAAATTGACCTTCGCTTCTTCCACGGTTGCCAAATGCCATCCGAGTTGAGTTCGACAACTCCTTTGATCCTTTCTCAAGGACATATTCACCTGATTTTTAAACCGAAAATGTTATCTCCAAAACAATTGTAACAATTTTATGTCTAGAACAATTATAGAGCAATTAAAAAAGATGGGGCAACCAACAGAAGGCTTTGGATCAGATATCGAGCCACGTAACCTTGGAGGGGGAGGAGCATGCTTGTAGAATAGCTAACATGCAGACTAGATGGGCACGGAGTTGGATTAGAGGGTTTGGGATGGTGACGGATTTGAGAAGAAATCAATTGCATAGGGCAGCCATTATCTGGGCTATTGACTGACGGCACAACTGTGGGAGGTTGGGATTTTAGTTGTGAGAGCTCGAATAGGGATACAGGGTTAGAATGAAAAAAAATAGAGCGTGCTTTAGGAAAGGTTATTTTACCAAAAAAAACAAACGGCTCAAGATGCATAATGTAAACAACCAAAAAAAAATTATATAGTTAAGATGAGATTTATGAATGCACAAGATTAAATTAAGAGTCATAATCATATTCAACAAGATTAAGTGTAAGAAAACGAAATTAATAAATATCTTCAAGTGTTCTCTAAAAGCTATCTAAATAAATTTAAATATTAGATGTGAAACAAACATAATACTAATTTTTCTGTTAATCTAAATCTTTATGTGCCATGAAATCTATTTGAACAAAAGATATGTATATTTCTTTTTAAATTTTAAAATAAAAATATACTTAAAAGTAAAATGTGAATAATTTGGTTAGGTCATCAATATACTTTAAGAAATACCAACAAATTTCATTAAAAGGTAAATTTAAATTTTAGTTAAGAAAAAATTTCTTATTTTTTAACTTTTGGAATTTTAAAGGTGTTTTCAAAATAGAACCTCTTTCTTTTCTTCACTCCTTTCCATTTAAGAGAATTTGTTAATACACATCATTCATTTGTAATTTTTGAATTTTTATTCTTCTAATAAGTTTTAAGTTTTAAGTTTAAATTCTTATTCTTCCAATAAGTTTTAAGTTTTAAGTTTAAATTTGCCTATAGCTACAAAATCAATAAGACCAACTTCTTGTGAAAATACTAAAAAAATTCAATTATACCAAGTAAAAAAAAAAAAAAAAAAATCTTTTATAAAACTACTTACTAAATAAAGGATTTTGTTGATAAAATATATAGCCATATAATAATTACTAAATAAACATAAATAACTAACCTAAAACCTAAAAAAATAATATTAATATATTTCAGTTTTAAGATAAACTTGAGTGTGGAGTTAATAAGATGCTAAAAGAGAAACAGAAGTCCCCCAGAATGAGGGAGATTGAATTATTTTGAGGCTCGCCTATACTTGCCTCCATTTACCTAAAAAAATGTCAATTATTTTGTTGCAGGTAACGTGGGTACGCAGCTCTAGAGAGCGGTGCCATTTTTAGATAAGATTATAATTTTTCAGCACATGGAAACTTCTATTAGTTTCTAGATTTTACCCACTCAAATCTATAAATGGAAAGAATGTCTTTGTAATTGTACTGTAACAAATATATCAATAAACAGTTTTATAATTTGTGCTAATATTTTCAGTATTTTCAAATAGTTTTATTTTGTCAATATGATATCAGAGCAGCATCTGTCGTTTTTGTAGAGTGGATTTTTGAAATCTTGCTAGTTGGAATTTGGTCGCAGTATAAAGAATATCGATTCTGAAAATTTGGTGAGATATTTTCATTGATGCATTAAAATTTTGTTTAAAATGCATTTCAATTCTTTATTTAAAAAGAGGGAATGGAATGGATTTTTTTGTTATTTCTTTGTCTACTCTTAAAATAAGAGGAACAACTTATTACCATTGGGTATCTTATATAGAGAGTGTTGTAACACTTCAAACTTGCTATGGAATTGTTACTGGTAGTGAATAAAGATTAATAAATTCTGGAAAAGGTCAAGAAGATAGGAATAAAAGGGACTAAAAGGACACAACATTAATCAAGCTTACACTTTCAAAGGAAGTTTTTGCAAAAATTTGCAATGAAAGAAGTTGAGTTAAAATATGAGATATTTTGAGAAACATATATCAAAATTCAGGTATGTATAGATCTCAACTCTCATCACAAAGTTATATAATATGAAATTATCAAGCTCACAAAAGAAAAATGAACTTTTTCTCTTAGAAAGAATATAGATGACAAAGATTTTGTACAAATAATATTATATAGTCTTCTAGAATCCTAACAATCTCCATAAGGAGACTAGATACTGCAGATATTTAAAAAGTATTAAATCTGAAGCGTTATGTGCTAAAATAGTCCACCAACAGAAACACCAAATTAAAGAAAGGAAATCATTTAATGATGTGTCTCAAACATTCATAAGGAAGCAAAAACACTATTACACAAAGTCACAAGATAATCAATTCTAAATTAAATGCTTTTTATGTTGCATTTAAAAGAAGTTATTCTTTTAAGGATGATTGTGTTATTGATTTTATGGCTATATATATTTTATCAAGAATGTGAACATTAATTATAAAATGACTGCAATCATAAAATGGCAAATGGATTATATAAATTTCATGAATTTATTTTCAAATTTAAAAATAGAATGTATTTGATGAGATGAGCAGATTATGGAGAAACTACATATAGTACATGGGCTTCCAAAACTCTCATTCAGACACAAGGTATGTGAAGGATGCACAATAGAAAAGCAAAGCTTTTTCACAGTGATATGATGGCTCCTTTCAAAACAATGACTATATAGGATAGACTAAAACCCTTTTAGGGTATGTCAGAGGTAAGACTGTTAAAGCTTTTCTATATTTGTCGCTGTCCAAGATAAAGTAGGGCTATTAAAATTTTATCATCGGCTAGATTGGGTTGATTGCTCTCATGGTTAGGTGCAATCCTTTGGATATAGAGACTGCCTCTGCATGAAAGAATTGGAGAATTTATCCTAAGACGTAGGACCCATATCTCCTGATAAATCTGGATTGACCTTTGTCCCCAGCATAGGATCTCAAGATCTAAAGCAATATGATTAAAGGAAACCCAAAAACCATGTGATACTCATTTGAGAATAAAAACAATTAGAAATAGACGGTGTGATTTATTTGGTATCCCCTCTTTTCGTTCCATGGACCCAGTAAAATCCAAAAACATTTTGAGCAAAAATTTGATGTCTGAAACTTACACCCAAAATAGTCAAAAAGTGCTATTTAAATGCAATCTTCTACTCTAGATCTGAACACAGAAAAAAAAAGCTGAAGATGTAAACAATATTTTGTTGAAAAGACATTCATTTTATAACCCATCAATTGAAACCAAATCAGCAAAGTCATTTGAATGTACTTTTCTACACTAATCCTGAAAGGGTAAATCTGTGTGTAGATGTAAACGCCATTACATTGATATATGTCGCCCATTCACATACCCATGTTTCCATTCCCAGAAAAATGTAAAGAAATTTACAACTAAAACCACAATAACCACATCATCTACAGCAGACAACAAACATAATCACCTGATAAGCTCTATTGATCTGCTTGAACCTCTGCTCACTCCCCCTCTTCTTACAAACATCAGGATGGTACCAGAGCGGAGGTAGCAAATGTCTCCGAAGAATTCATTGTTGGGTATTGTATTTATATGTGGGAAAAAGCTTCTCGCACAAGGATGCCACAGTCAATTTACCGGTAGCCTGTTTTGCGGTGTGAGACAACTTCCGATTTCAAACAACTTCACAGGGCAAGTCTATCGGTATTGACCAAATGCTTAATTATCTACCGATCTCTGGAACTCGATTAAATGGTAACAATGGCACATTTTATTAAAAGGTGGATGAAGAAATGAGGAGTGAGTCTTCAATTTATTGGATTAGGTAAGGATAAATGGAGGGATAGAATTGGAGGAATAATGGAGGGTTAAGATGCATTTTGGATTGTGCTTTCTCAAATCTATAGCTTTGTGACATGTGTCAAAATGGGAGGAGTTGATAAGACATTGGGGGTGGAGTATATTTTCCATAAAGGTATTTCTTGTCTCATGCCTCATAGGATAAGGATAGGAGAAGGTGACCATTTTGGGGAGTGTGAAAGGATTTTGGAGAAGTGGGGAGAAGCAATAAAGTATTTATTGGAGGGAAAAAATGTGTAAGCTCTTGTCACCTCTTACACAAGGTGGGTGTGCATCTAAGGTTGACAAGAGGGGACTTGACTTTTGTGGCTAATATTTTTGTTTAGCAATGTGTAAATAATTAGCGATATGATTAGTCTGGGATTGGGATTAATTAGTGGGCAAATGGGATAGGTTTGGTTGAAAGCTTGGGTTAGGTAGTTGAAATGAGGTTAGGCGAGAGTTAAATTTAAGAGCCAAGTGCTCAAATAGATTAAGTGGGATTTATTTAATCACAAGTGGGGGATTTAGGATAAAGTGACTTAATTTAAAAAGATAGTGTATTTATATAAATTAATAGAGAAAGGGGTAACCATTAAATTATTCAGACTATAGTTAATCAATTTAATTAATTAAGCTAGAAGATCAACATTAAATAATTAAATAATACATAATTATTTAAATAAAAATAAGAGTAAGAGAACTAAATTAAATTAAGATTGTTAACCAAATTTAGGTGTCTACATTTTTGCCCTCTTCAAAATGGTGTTAAAATAATGTTGTTGAACAAAGAAGACTAAAGTTTCAACAATTTGAGGAATGGGAGCAAGGACTTTCTCTAGACATTAAAAAATGGTGTTAGTTGGACAAGGTGATACCTTCTTGAGAGGGTGCACAGGAAAAAGAATAGGGTCCAGGTGGTGTCTCGAAAGATATATTTCCTTAGTGGGAAGGAGGGAACACGCCATGTAAAATGAAGTCTAATGTTAAAAATGAGGCTAAAAAGGAGACCCTAAGAAGATATGGAGTGCAAAACAACCCTATAGGGGTTGGGAAGGTGAAAACTAAGGATTGGAAAGGGCCCATATATGAAAATTTAGGAAATTTACAATTTATATAAACCCTGCAAGCTATAAATTTGGAAATAGAAGAGCATTTTACTCTTATTTGAGGGAAAATTCACTTATCAAAGGAGATGAAAAAATTCAAACTAGTGAAGCATTGAGCGAATGTAGCTTAGAAGGTGTGACATTGGTGACAGGAGGACCAAGAGGCAGGCATAAAAAAAAACCTAGCTTTTCTTTTAATTTTTTATTTATTAGCTTAGTTAGGAGGAAATAACTATATTCTCATCAGATAGTGTCTCACGAGAATAAGCACAGGTCTAGGGGCACAAATCAAACATTGGTAGTGAGATTTGGTAGTTAGAATAGGGGTATGGGAATGTGATACCGTGATGGTGGGATTGCGAATAAGTGCCATGGGATTGTGATCCCATGGAAGTGGGATCAATGGGATCACAATCTCGCAGGAATAGGATCAATAGGATTTCAATCATGTAGGACAATAATTGATAAAGTGGAAGAGTTTGACAAGAACTCATTCCTATGGGACTAGGGAAAAGATGAGTCGTAGCCATTAGGAAGTTGGTGCTTCCACAAGATCACCAAGAAGCCTAGTTTTGATGCAATGTAGAATAAATAGGAGCAGATTAGTGGGATAAGTTAGTTAGGATAGATAAGGGGAACAACTAAGATACCTTTAAAACTAACATAACCTATCGATTCATGGTTGTAATAGTTGGTGGATGCATTGGTATCATGGGAGTAGTGCATAGAGGCGTTAAGTGCATTAGATTAGTTTATTGATGTAGATTAGGAAAGGGTGAATAGGCTGAGATTAGGCTAATGGGTTAGGATGCCCCATGTCCAGACATACATGGCCATGGTGACAACATTGTGTGAGAGGTACATACGTGAAACCTCTACATTCCATCACTCAATGGGGGAGATGACGGTAATAATAGAAGGCATCTAAAAAATATGGAGATTGCCTATTCATTTGGCCATAGTAGTATCCCAACACATATCATAGGTAGACACAATGTAGAGCTTGGTGGGGAGAGATGTGCCACTATGCCATGGGAAGTTGGCACTAGACAAGTACCTAGATTAGGCATCATTAGATAGGTGGGTACATTTCTGTATTTGCATTTTTTTTAGTGGGTACATATTCCTAAACAAGTGAGGTACATGGGTCACACTACGATTAATCCTAGTGATTATGGAGGTAGTGGATAGAGGGAGGCTAGTGGTATAGGGGATATTGGTACTGGAAAATCTCTACATGGATTTACACAATATATGTTACCATGCAAGGCATATTTTTGGATAAACTACATTATTTTAGATATGGGTGTGGGCACATATTACAACTATGTGGGTAGTGGGGTGGGAGGAGAGGGATATGTAGCAACTGAAGGTGTATATTTAGGGAGGGGATAGAGTGCATTATGAGCACATGGACCATATCAATTACTAGAGAGTAGCATTGGATTATTTGAGTGATGGAATTACATAGAGGCCCTATATGGGGATAGAGTGATGGTCAAAGGATAGGAGACATATCCGATTTATGATCACACTAGTGTTATATAATAGGACATTGTGAGGATATTATTGAGAGGTATAGGTCAAACTAAGTAATGCAATAGTTTGGATTCATTCAAGATTTAAGCTCTACAAATGCACGAATTTAGCTATAACAACTACGAATACGCTTCCCCTAACTATATTTTTAAAAATATAAACTACATTAAGAAAATTTAAATATTTAAAATATTTAAAACTCATAGATATTTAAATTTTTAATAATATATAAATATACATTTAAATTTTATATAATCATCTCTGAATGTAAAAAGGGAGCATATGCATCTATAATTAGGCACAAAACTATTAAAACAACATTTTTTTAACACTCAACTATTTTCTGAAAATAGAATCGTTGTGTATTTCCTTTATGAAACCAAAAAAAACATATAATTTTTTTTTCACTATAAACGTTGATAAAGAAATTACACGGCAGAGTTGCGTTAGAAATTTCATTAAAGAAATTAACAATAAAATTATAAAATTACTAATAACAAACTTACTATCCGGAACTCTTCCACTGACACAAATTTTATCTCCATCTGAAACGACGTCTCAACTTTCAAGACTTTGGAAAATAAGACCAAATTGCAGAAGCCAACAAATGTGTACCTCACCATGCCTTGAAACAAAAAATAAAGTAATTTAATGCACAAAACAAGTCAGCGTGGACTCCCTCTTCAATACAAATATGCAAGAGTTTGAAATCTCAAATGTTCAAAGTCAAAAGTGCCAAAAAATATTATATTGGATGATTTTTATGTAGCCCTTCTACTAATTTGACGATTCCGCTCCAATTTTAGGTTTTATTAACTAAAACAAAATCAATCACATTTACTACTAATTAACATCTATCACTAAATTACTATTGATTGAATCTTTGTATAATCTATGCAGAACGTGAATAGATTAAAAATATCTATTATTTTTTGATGAATAGAAATATTTTCGACTAAAAATAATATAAAAGTATATTATTCACAAAAAAGGGTTGGGAAAAAAAATTACTCCGTGCTTTTGGCCCCGCCTTCCTCTTGGCATATCTATTATTTTTGGTTTAGATTGTGTCTAACATTTTTGTATCAATGTTTCATGTGATCCATCATAAAAATGAAAGAAAGTTCAAGAAATTGAAAGATGGAAAGTTACAAATATCAAGAAGATTTAAAAAAAAATTATTGAAAATAAATTAAATCTAAATACGTATAAATTTTATATACTCTTCTCTTGGAACTACATTTTATACGGCGCTGAGATAGAGCCGCTTGTGCATTTCATTTCTGAGAAAAAAAACATATAAATTTCTGTCATTATAAATGTTAATGAATAAACTACACGGCAGGGAGGGTTCTCTTGGAGATTTCATGAAAGAAATTAACAGTAAATTACAGAATTACTTCAAAACTTACTATCCGTTCCACTGACACAAATTGTCTCTCCATCCGGAAGGACGTCTCAGCTTTCAATAGAGATTTAGAATAGTTTAATTACAGAAAAGAGAATAATTTATTTCAAATGAGCACAATCTGTGAAAGAAATGCCTGCCTAAATTCGCAATGTATACAAATATTTGGTGAGGTTAGGCTTATTCGGACAATGGCCATGGAAGGTATCCAGGCTTCAATCTGTTTCAATGGCCACATCCTCCTTTCTTGAGGCGCTCTTCTGCTCAGTTGGCCATGTCTCATCGATATACTCCTCAACAATCTCTCTCAGCGAAGGCCCACTTGTATTCTCCTCTATGCCTTTCCACTTCCTTAGAACCCCAAGATTGTTCCAATTCTGCACCAGTGCATACAAAGATTGTTTGTTTTCAGTTATTAAGAAGTAAAATGTTGTACCCAGGGAAATAAATAACTACCACCGTCGGTTGAAGCAAACACCATTGAAGTGGCATTAAAAAATGTTGTGACACTATCTTAATAAGTGTTGTAATGAGGTGCCTCCATTGCCAGCACACGAAAATCCATACAATGAGTTGAACCTGCCATCCTTCCACTGTGTCAACGTTGGGGTCAGTGACAAAATATTCCATGCTAGCCGATGGTATGCCAATAAATATTTCCATTCTCGGGGAGGTTGTCTACTGCCTGTGCACCGAGCATGAAGAAAGCGAAAGGCATTCTTTTCTCCTTGGGTATACTTTTTTTTTTTTATCAGTAAAGGCCGAAGTCAAGTTTGTTTTTGCATTATGCAGAAAGCAAGTATACAGTATCTAACATCTAGTAATCAAAATATTGTTCAAATATGGAGAATATATAATATGGAGCATAAGCTTTCTCCATGAAATACCAGTAACAACCATGAAGAAAGAAAGTTGAAAGCTACTTATCCCTGCCAGTAATAGACGGTTTCAAAAAAAATACACAAAATAGAAGAACATGGGATTGGAAATCCCACACCTAATCTGAGGGAGATGATGAATCATTCTCAAAGCTGTGAGAGTGTTCATCATCGACTGCCCCAGCAACCTGATCATCTTCTGCTTCTTCATTTTCGTTATCCTTGTCCTCTTCGACCTCCTCCATATCCTCTTGGCCCTCCTCTAGTTGCTCAATTTTCTCTTTATCTTCCTCGGAATCTTCTTCTTCTTCATCCTCCCTTAAATTGTGAGAATCTTCTGAGTCTTCGTTTTCAAAAAAATATGGACTCCCCAAGCCATCCATTCGTGTTGGAGGACGTGGATGCCAGCAGGGCAAAGACTTTTTAATCTTCCCTGTCTTCCATTTATCTCACGCACCTACCCGGCTTCCCTTTATGCCTTGTTGCATGATTGCAAGGCAGCTTTCTTACCCTTGCGGTCATGCGACCACTCAACTACCCCGGGCCTTCCCTTCTACCTTGTCACATGATCGCAAGGTAGTTTTTCCACTCTTGCAATCATGCGACCAGACCACATTTCTACCGCAACTACCCAACTGCAGCATTTAATGTCTTTTATTTTATTTTATTTTATTTTATTCCTTTCTCTCTAACGTTTCATCTAATCGGATATTTTTTGGGCATTTCTAGATGTTTCCCGAAGGTTGTATGTTTTTTAAAAAGGGCAAAAAGCTCTACAATGGTTTCCATCAATGAAATGTTTTTCAGACTTTCTTTGCTGGAGCCGTACCGATGTCGGAGCTGAAGTGGGGATGACAGCTATCAAAAGTACTTGCTCTCTGATCACTATCCCAATCGATAGCCAAGTGTACCATTCTTTTCACTTGCCAAAGTAGGGAGAGATCTTCTCCAGGGAGATCGGCTAGAGGATATGTACTTGTCCTTTTGATTGATCAACCTTTTTTTGAATCCAGCAAAAGCTTCGCCTTCCATCTTTGAAAGTGACTGAAAAGATGGATAGAAATACCCCACAATACATTTTTCACTTGCTAGATTTGGAAGGAATCGAAATGATGAAGAAACCACCTCCACAAATAGCCTTGAGAGCCAACCCCTCTCTGACATATTTAACTCGAGAAGGTGACGGGACGTTTCTAAGAATGAGGATTGGTTTCTAAACATTTAACTTGTTCAAGTTGACAAACTCATATGTGCGATGTGATCAATTTTGAAGCTATACTCTGCACAATACCCTTATCTGATTTGACTTGTGAGCCAACCATTGGAGATCCATCTGACGTGTATACCATCTGCTGCCTTATTTGCCAACTCATCTACTTTACTATTACCTTCCCGGTAGATATAATTAGTCGTTGAAGATTCAAGTTTTGAAATGAGGCTTAATATATTTTCCAAATAGGATTGAAGTTTCCAATTTGAAATAGACCCTAACCTTATTGCATTTATAATAATCATTGAGTCTCCTTCTATTTCAATTCTATTCATATTAAGTTCTCTGGCTAGAACTAAGCCATGATAAAGAGCTTTTATTTTTGCAACATTATAGTATTCGGATCTAATGGTTGTGCTAGTTGGGCTATAATTTGACCCTCAGCTGAATGAATGATGCAACCCGCTCTAAAAGGGCCCAGATTTCCTCTTGAAGCCCCATCAAAGTTTAATTTAACCCATCCTGGAGAAGGAGATTTCCAAACACATGTTAATCTATGAAGAGAGCTCCCCTTACAGCCTCTACCAATAATGGAAGGCGTTTTCAAACCATGCCATTTTTTTAACATCCTATCATCCCAGCCAGAATAAAATTTATGAATGGTTGAGAATGTCTGATTCCTAGAATTCATAATCTCCACTATAGCAGCCTCAATTCTATTTAATAACTAATTCGTGTTCAATACTTTCTCTTGAAATAATCTCCTATTCCTTTCCTTCCATAATTCCCATAGAAGTATTGATGGGGATATGATCCAGAGGTTCCCACATATGCTTTCTTTGGAGATAGTTGGCCAAGCAATAAGGTGTGATTGCAGATCTTGAGGAGAAACAGTTGTCCAATTCAATTTTGAGTGTAACCAATCCCAACATTCCACTGAAAATTGGCACGAGAATAATAAATGATTGAGATTTTCTTCCTGTTGATAGCATAGTGTGCATCTAGATGGTCCATAAAATCCCATTTTTGTGAATTTCTCAGCTGTTAGAATACGGTCCTGAAAAGCTGCCCAAAGGAATGTGTCTGCTTTAGGCAAACACAATTTGTTCCAACAAAGGTGAGTGGGGATTAAGGAAGATTTTTGAGAATGTTGAGTTAATAATTTATACCCTTCCTTCACCTTGTAATTACCATCCTTGGATCCAAACCAAATGATCTCATCATTGCCATTTTTTAATAGAAAAGATCTTTTTTGAAGAGAAGATTTTATCAACTGTAATTCTTGAAGATTGCCCCCAATATTCATGAAGTCCTTCCAACTCCATGATCCATCCTCTTTGGAAGATGCAGAAGGAGAGATATAGTCTCTCAACATTGTTCCCCACTTACCCTGGCTGATGTGCATAATCCGTTGAAGCCCAGGAATTGAATGAAGACTTTGAAAACCTCCCCAAGAATCTTCCCAAAATTTGGCCAGATTACCGCTTTTGGTGTTCCAAGAAAGGTAGGAATCAACAATATGTCTAGATTTGATAATAGAATTCCAAATTCTAGATCCTCTTGGAACATTTTTAATTTTGAATACTTCTTGTATTCCCCCTGAACCAAGGTATTTGCCTTTTAGAATTCTCACCCATTTGCAGTCTTTGTTCTTAATTAGCTTCTAATATAATTTTGCTCCTAAAGCTGAATTCTGCCATAACTGATTTTTGATCCCTGTACCCCCTGAAGAAGTAGGTTTGCAAATATTTTCCCAAGAGATCAATTTGAATTTCTTGTTCTGATCAGTGCCGTGCCAGAAGAAATTCCTCAATTTCTTAATTATATCCATGTAACCAGAAGAAGACAAAGATAGGCATGATAGAAGATAGATAGGAATGGTTGAGAGAGTGGCTTTAATCAATACAATCCTCCCTACCCATGAAAGCCATTTCGCTTTCCAACTTGCTAATTTTTGGTCCATTCTTTCATTCAATGATTTCCAAACCCCTGTGGTCTTGAGACTTTTGTCAATGGGAATTCCTAGGTAATTGCATGGAAGAGATCCTACTTTGAAGGCCAGGATGGATTCAATCTTTAATTGAACTCTCTGTTTTGTCAGAAAGAAAAAAATGACCGATTTGTCTTTGTTCAGTGATTGTCCTGAGGCTAGAGCATATTTGTCTAAGATATTTCTGAAAGTGGATGCTTCTCTAACTGATCCAAGGCCAAATAAAAGATTATCATCAGCAAATTGCTGATGTGTGATAGGAGGCACTGAAGATGTGACTGAGATACCTCTAATACTTCCCTGAGATTGGAGATTAATGATGCTTCTCTCGAAAGCTTCTACCATAATAATATATAAGAAGGGAGAAAGGGGATCACCTTGTCTAATTCCATTTGTGCCACCAAAGAAACCATGGGGTGATCTATTAATAAGAATAGAATATTTTGGGGTTGATATACAATAGAAAATCAGATTAATCCATGCTTTGGAGAAGCCAAAGCATTGCATACATTTTGAAAGAAACCTCCAATTCACTTTGTCATAAGCCTTTTTGATGTCTAGTTTAATTATCATGCTTGGTTTTTTTGAAATTTGGATAGAATGAATAGCCTCTTGTGCAATAATGATACCATCAAAAATAGATCTGCCCGGTACAAAACTAGTTTGTTCTTCCCCAATGATTTTATCTAAGATCACCTTTAGCCTATTTGCAAGAGTCTTTGAAAGAATCTTATAGATAGTATTACATAAAGAAATAGGCCTAAAATCATCCAACGAGTTAGCATTATCTGATTTTCGAATGAGGGCAATAAAAGTGTTGTTGATTTCAGTTAGAAATCTACCTGATGCTCTTGCAAATTCAAGGGCTTGAGTGAGTTCTAATCCAATCAGTGGCTAGCAGTGGAGGAAGAAAGGAGGAAACCCATCCGGTCCCGGAGCTTTATCTGGAGCCATTGAAGATAATGACTGATGAATTTTCTCTATTGTGAACGGTCTCAAAAGCATCCGGTTGTCCAAGTCTGAGAGCAACTTAGGTATCTTGCAGAGAATTTCTTGTTGATAGGTAAAAGGAGAAGAATCTGATGAGTTCAATACTTTAGAGAAGTAGGATACTATTTCTTGTTGGATCTCTTTCTGATTGGAGATAATTGATCCATCTTGTTTGGTGATTTGGATTATCCTATTATTATTCCTTGTACATTTAATGCTGGTATGGAAGAACTTGGTGTTTTTATCTCCTGCTGCCAACCATGTTTCTCTTGATTTTTGTTTCCAAAAGATTTCTTCCTTGCTGAGCACATCTTCTAATTCCTTCAGCAATTCCTTCTCTTTAAAGTATAAATCCTGATTCATTCCTTGCATCATGATCTCATTATTTAGTTCTTCCAATTTAGACTCAATTTCTTCCTTAGAAGAGAAAATATTTCCAGGTGAGCAAATTTTGTTTGATGAATTTTAGTTTTGTAACAAAACAATACATTTTGGAGCCTTCCACCTTTACTTCCGACCACCAATTTTCAATCCATTGTAGAAATTTTTCTTCTTTTAGCCACATGTTTTCAAATTTAAAAGAGCATTTGAGAGGTTTATCTTCTTCCAACATATCTAGACAAATGGGAAAGTGATCCGATCCTGAGTAGCAGCAGATGGATGCTTTTAATCCAAAGGGGAAGGATGTGATGTCTCCCTTAAAAAGGACCCTGTCCAATTTTTTTGAAATATTATCTAATCCCAATCTTCTATTGGACCAAGTAAAAGCCCCATTGTCCAATTCAATTTCCAGCATATCTTCTTTTTGAAGCCATTCTTGAAAATCAGATTGAGATTGAGAACATCTTTGTGAGCCCCCCTTTTTTTCTGAGGCATGGATGATGGCATTGAAGTCACCTCCCATAATGAAATTGGAATTTGGAAATAGTGGAAGCCAATTACTGATATCCTTCCAAATCTCCAATTTTATCCTCCTTGTTATAGGCCCATACACATTAATAAGATATATGGACAGGTTTGTCTGTGTGCTAATGATTTTGCCCCCCATCCAGCCTTTTGTATCTTTGATATGTGAATATAATACAGTTCTAGGATTCCAAATAATTGCTAAACCCCTTGAAGCCTCTGCTGCCTCAACAACTGTGGCTTTCCAATCTCCCAAGGATTTAGTGAAGACTTCTATTTGTGTTTCACTCATTTTGGTTTCTTGAAGGAAAATGACATCGACCTTCACTGTCCAAATGCAGCATTTTGTTAAACGCTGGTGTTAGGGGCATTCAGTCCCCTAACATTCCAAGAAAGAAGTCTCATTGAGAATTGGGAAGGAACTTCCCCTTCCCTACATTTAAATATGTTGTGATCTTAGCTTGATCTTGATCCTCACCCCTTTCTTCTCTTAGAACAGCAGCTGATTTTCTTCCTTTCCCTCTCTTTTTCCTGGATCCACAATCCAAAACTATTTTGTGTTCCAATTGCATCATTCCTAGCAGAGCATTAGAGCCATCCAATTCTATTTTAGAATCTGATTCCTTATTTTCTAATTTTGGTAAACCCTGGGAATATTCTATTATCTCTGATTGAAGAATTGAATTGTTTGCATTCATGTCTCCATGTTCGTCTTCCTCATAATCATCTTCCAGCATTTTTTCAAATAGAGAATGTGAAGAAGAATGAGCACTGCACTAATTATTAAGGACAGGTTGTCTTCTCGCTGTTCTCGATCACCTACAAAAAAGTTCAAGCTATTATTATAAATCTTAGAAATTTATTATAGTCATCATAGGACATGATTATGAAGAAATAAATTAAAACATAAGATTCACATATCTTTTATAGAGAAAACTGTATAAGGTCAGGATTCACAAACTCATATAAACGAAGTTAATAAAATACTTGAAACCCGCACCTTGTTCATCTATTTTTCTTGGTTGTTCAATGGCGGGTGTCTCATGTATCTCAATCATAGTTGTTTCAACTCTAGAATCTTCTGCTTACAAACATTTTGAGTGAAAACAAATTGTAAATTGTTTGATGGTGTCGCACGTTACCCAAATCATCACTTAAAATACTCTATGTATTTCAACGATTAGTCTCCTATTGACTGTTCGATTTAAAAGGATTGCGTTTGAAATATTTTCACCTGAATTTGGCATAGCTCCAAATTCTACCAAATCTTTCATTGTTTCTTGTCTACCTACAACAACAGTAAAGTGGAAGAAAAACAACTCATCTGTTAAAGTGGTGCAAACATAAAATGTGACTAATACAACTTGTATTGAGCCAGAGATATTCACCTCTGGACTTGTTCCAATTTGGAACTTTGGATTGGCTTTTCTACACCCAGAATTTTTTTTCATTTGTACACCCTTTTCTGTTATCCCAATTATCTAGCTAGCTTTCCAAAAAGTCCCTGGACTCTTTGTCACTAGGGTCTGGTAGGTGTAGCAGTAGCTGAACTATTTTTCTTAAATATTTTTTTGCTAAGTTCTCATTGGACTTATTATTATCTTTGCTATTGTTGTTCCCATATTTTTGTATTATTGTCCTTTGAATCATCTTATTTTCCATGCTCAAAATAACTTCTATCTGACAAGTGGCCAAAACTAGATTCACTGTTGAATATTTGCAAGATAAAGATAAATTAAATAAATTTAGAAAACCAAAGACTAAGATTTGATAATTATATCAACTTCAAAGAAGTGACTTTTTGTATGTTATACCTGCAAAATCACATTTTCTTCACAATGATCAAGATCATCAACAAAGACAATTATCCTAAGATTATCATTGAAAGCAGGGGGCATTTTTGGAATCTTTGTTCCTGGAACATAGTTGTCATCCCAACTCCATGTAATAAAGCACCATATAAAGGCAAAAACATCCCATTTCCATGAGGGTTTATAATGGAGTTGTTCTTTTAAAAAATTGATATCATCAATCACCTGTTGATGATAACCAATTAGCTTTTGGCTATGGTCATAATGTAGACAACTAAGTTATGTGGATAAATTGGAATAAGTCAACAACATATGCAATTATGATAAGACTTTCTTACCATATCAGGCCTATCAATGACGGCCATGGACTTAAAAATTTGGTGAAATTTACGTTGATAATTTTTTAAAAAGACATCAAACTTGCGCAAATTGTGTTCATCCCATAGAGCTCAGGGGGTACTACAAAATTTGCAAAACCTTGAGTAAAACTCATTGAACTTGCCCAAGTTTTCAAGTGGTGTAGATTTTTTCCATATGGAGTATGTTCCAAAATTCACCCAATCTTAAGCAATTTTGGAAATTTGTCACGTGCAAAATTTGTACAGAGTCATTTTTAATTTAAGATATTAATGAAGTTTTATTCAAATACTAGACCAAAAAAACTTAATCTACTGTCAACTTCAAATTAAATAGAAAATCATAGAAAATTCAATGAATCCTTTTATCCATGTCATTTTCCTAACTCAAGATCAAAGCTTGAGTGCGGAGATGCATTCTCTATAAATTAGAGAAAGATCCATATATAAAAATGTGCAGTCAAAAGAGAAATCAAACATTTCACAAAATTATTATAAACTTAATTTTCATAAAAGAAAAAAATTATTGATAAAAAATGATGAATTAAAGTTGAAACATAATAATTATATAGTGCACATTATTCACCTTGGACGGTTATTTTGTAGTATTTTTTTTAGAACCTGTTTTTAAATCATCATACAATAAGAGAAGAAAACAAATTCTTTATTATTTAATAAAAAATAGTTCATAGTATTTCTTATTAAATTTTACATAATATTAAACTTCACAATCTTAAAAATGAAATCATAAATTCACATTTCAATAATAAAATACTTCATATTTTTTAATATAAAACATATCAAGTATAAGTGCCAGGAGATAAAATATTAGAAGGTGTCAATACTAACAACATATTATATATTAGAAATTTTGATTATTATAAATATTTTTTATATTGAAAATTTTATATAAATTAAATATTGAGCTAGTATTAAATAGAATTAATCTATTAGAATATTGAGGTTAGAGTTTTATAGAATGATTGTATTATAAAGAATATTTATTTAAATGAGAAGAAACTTTGAAAAGAGTAAAAATATAGATATTCAATTATTAACTAAAATTCTAGACCTCTATTATCACGAGGGAACATGCATAAGCAAAGAGTATAATCATTGATCCATCAAAGGAAAAGACACAAGAGCCATTCAAAAGACAAATTTTATATTTTATTATAAGATAGGCATATTATGAAAATACAATTTTTTTAATACTAAAAATCAGGTAAGGGAAAAAAAGGCTTTGAAATTGAGAAAGCACAAAAATATTAAAAAAATAAGAAGAGGTTCAAAATCAGTAAAGATAAAAAAAATATAGTTGGTTTGAATCTCTTTACTTGTTTTACCCAATATTAGTAAGAAGGGAAAAATAATTGTCATGATTCTCTATATACTTGTTTCAGATCTTGGGATTGTGGGTACTAAATATGCACTCTATCCATTGGCTCCCACCTCACCCAAAAACTATTTTGATACAACCGATAACCTAAGGTAGATACACACAAATACTATTAACCATCACATGGGCTATCACTATACACAAATAAAAGGGCCTAACACATTCATCCAAAGTGAATACTATTATGTACAAGACTTCCTTCTACAATAAAACATGTTTCTAGAACAACACCTTAATACACTTTCTTCTATTATGTAAAGATTTCAATATGCTTTCACATCAAAGACCTATTGGCATATCCCTTGCACCTTCTTTTGGTGCAAGTGCTAGTAAATAGAATAGAGTTCTTCAACATAGAAAACACATTTTAATTTTTTTGGAAATTTGTCATGCAGCTCCATGCAATAACATGGAAATGTTATATTTAGCACACTTATGTTTGGGGGGAAAGGCACCAATAATGGAAATCATTATAGCTATCTTTTCACACTTATATCTCCTAAATGGTATATCTAATTTCAAATATTTTACGTTTTTGTCTTTGTATGCAACTTAACTCCTTAAAACTAAGGTTTCAGCTTTTGGGTATTAATGATGCACACTGTAGGATTTGTTATGCACAGAAGGGTCAAAATTTGGTCATTTCAAAGTGTTGATTGATACATGACCCCCATTATGCCAATAATGGCTTATTATACAACCAATAATTTAAAAAAATCCAATTACAACATTAAAAAATACCTAATTGCAAGTGCTTATGTGTATGGGCCCATTCACATGTTTCACTTTTGTGTTAGGAAAGGGGGCCACTAAATCCCTTATGTCCCTTTTATGTCCATCGTCGGGAATGTACATGTCTTCTCTTTGATACATTGCCAAACATTAGGAAACCCTAAAAACCTTAGTTTACACTATAGTTTGGCATTTTGTTTGGCGCCCTCATCCTCCCATGAAGCTAGCTCTATAACTATTTGACCTCCACGAATGCCTATAACCTTTAACGTATGCCCATCAATCTTGCTTCCTCTATTGAATGTACACTGATTAAATCTGCTTCTTCATACTTGTATTTTGCTTTGTTTTTTCATCATTTTTTCATCATTTTTTCAAATACGATTTTTCTTCAATGATTGCATTATCTCTGTATGGCATGGATGGTTTCATTATCTCAATGATTATCTCAATATCATCGAGGGTTTCATTTTACTGGCAAATGATTTTCTCACTATCTTCGTGGGTTTCATTAAAATGTTATTATTTGTTTATGAGGCTTTCATTTTGATGTTAAATGATTTTCCTTATGCATTTAGGGTTACATTAAAATGATGGAATCGACTTCTTCATACCTGTATTTTTCTTTTTTCTTTCATCATATTTTAAAATGGTGTTTAGGGTTTTTAATGATTGCATTATTTTTGTATAGCCTGGACAGTTTCATTATCTCAATGTCATTGAGAGTTTCATTTGACTATGAAATGATTATCTCAATGCCACTGTGTGTTTCATTAAAATTATTATTATTTTTATATGTCATGGATGGTTTCATTTTTCTATTAAATGATTATCCTTATGCATTAAGGATTACATTAAAATGATTTAAAATCTGCTCCTTTGTACTTGTAATTTATGTGTTTTTTTCATTATTTTTTTTCTCATGGTGTTCAAGGTTCCTCTTTGATGATTTTATTATTTATGTATGTTCAAGACAGTTTCATTATCTCTATGATTATCTCAATGTCACCAAGGGTTTTATTTGACTGTGAAATCATTATCTCAATGCTATTGAGGGTTTCACTCAAATGATTTTCAATTATTTTTTGTATGGCCTCTAGGGTTTCATCATGTTGTGAAATGATTCTCTATGACATTAAGGGTTGCGTCAAAATGATTGTATTTAGTTTATTTCCTTTGACTATGAAATAATTATTTATACATATATGTGTGTGTCATTATATATGTCATGTACATATTTATATATTAATAATTCTTTGTATGTCATGGAGGATGTCATTATATATGTGTACATAATTATATATATGTATGCATGTGTGTGTGTACATACACACATAGTTATGTATATGTAAACATAATTATATACACATACATATATATTGTTTACATAATTGTAACATAATCCCCAAATGTAATAATTTTATTTGACTAGAAATAATTACTTGTGAATTGATGCAAAAGAATCATATTTCCTATTGTAGAACATAACAGTCTCTTGTTGCTAGGCAAACAACTAGTTTGGGAAAATGGTTAACTGACAAGTATGGACACCGAAATAATTGGTTGGGAAATGGTTCTTGAAAGAAACTCAATTTGTATGGAAATAGATAGTTTTGGAAGGGGAGATTCCAAAAGTCTATCATTCTAAATAGTCAAGGAAATTAGAGGAATTAAAGAATATATAAAATATTTTGAAGAAAGGAAATAGTGTTGTCATGAGAGATCGTAAAGTATAAATTTGGGGTTCCAACAATCTATAGGATAGCCCAAAGATTAGGATGAACGGAAACCATCATTGAAAGAAGAAAGGCATCCAATATTATTTGAAGTGTGGAATCGAGGAAAGTTGTTAACTGACTAGGAGAATAAATTGTGAGTAAGTTGGTATTTTAGCATACCCATGAGGAATAGAGTTTGGTATGTGTAGAGGTGCATCAATCCTTGAAGGATCACATTTATTTGTAGCTAATTTAGAATTGGAGTAGTGAAATAATGTTTTTTATCTATGTTTTGAGAATGCGAGGTCTTCATTAAAGGGGCAATACAATACCACATGCATTCATATTGTGGGGTTTAAAATAGGCAAAAAATGGGGCAATATATTGCCTAAATAGGGGGGGGTTGGGGGCAGTGGGTGGGGTTTTATATAGGAAAATGATTGAGGGGTGTATTGGGTAGGTATTGGAGGGGGTGAAAAAAGAGGAAGTTTGGGGCAATATTTTTTGAAAATAGGGAGATTCTTTAGTATTCCATGAATGCAAGTGCTATGATTCAGGTTTACTAAGTGAAGCCTTCATGTATGAGAAAGCTTGTGTGAGATCTTTATTCTCTGTTAAAACCTCCATCCTCTATATTAGAGCACTAAATTCATGGTTCTTCAATGTTTTATTTATGCGCTATAAGTTTTTGTTGCTAGAAAGTTATATTTGATTGAGGTGCAGATGTGAACCACTATCAGAATGGTATCAAAGCCAATGGTTCTGAGTGTGTGGGTAGATCGACAACTATGGGGCAATGTATGCTAGGACATAAAGATGAGGGGTATAGTTGTGTAAATAGATCACCAACACTGGAGGTAATTTATACTTGAAGAGTTAAGTGGTGATGTCTCAAGTAAACTCTAGGAGAATTTTTTACAGGGGAGAGGAGACTTGTAACTGCAAAAGTTAGAGGAGACACAAAAGATTGACTCTGATTGTGAGTGTAGAGAGTTACAATTGAAAGAAGGGTGGGAATTAGTGTAAGGAGATGTGTAAGAATTTTGTCTTAGGATAATTATTGGGATGAAGTGAAGAAAATAAAAATTCATGAGTCATTGGACATAATCATGTAAGAAAAATGAATGCATTGGAAAGTAATTAATTTTTTAATCAAGTTTAGATTGTGGGAAATGGAAAGGAGATAGATAGTGTGTGTATAGTAGAGGTATGTGAGATTAAAGAGGACAAAGGCCCATGCAAGCATGAAGAAGAAGTTGCAATGGAAGAATTGGAAGGAAGTATAGTAAATAATAATAAAGAATAAGATTTATGGCTACAATTTGCGGCAACAGAATAAGAGTGGAAATGAAAACTTGAGGACATGAAGGCAAGTGGAGTTCGAAAGGACTCAAATTGGAGCATTACATCTATCAAGGAATAATTTATAATAGTGATACATGAAAAGGTAAATTTGTTTGATTTTCATGAGGACATTATTTCAGATTCATTTGTTGTGTTGAATGAGAAAATGTATGAAGTAATATGTGAGGATTTTAGTGAAGAGGTTATGAGTTATGATGTGAATGATAAAGATGCAAATGTTAATTTATTTAAGAAGATGATTAGTAGAGAAGCATGGTTGGACTCAATAATAGGTAAATTTTTATAATGGGAAAGTAAAATTCTAAGTGTAGATTTATGTTAAGGTGTGAAATATTTTAATAAGATTAAAAGGCAAATGGAGGAAGTGAAGGATTTTGAAGATTTGGAAATTTTTACTTATTTAAATTTGTTTATAGTGATTTGTATGTGTATGTATGGTCAAGGAAACTTTGGAAGATGATAAGTGTAGAGAAGAACAATAAACAACAATGTTGGAGAAGATAGATAGTGATTCTAGGACGATTGTGGAAAAAGAAAAAGAAAAAGAATACAGTGGAACCATTTTGATTTAATCACCACATGAGAAGGAGCCCATGATTTATTTAGTCTCCCGGGAAGTCTAATGCATGAGTCTCATATTTCCTAATTTAGAACATAACAAAATTGATTGTTTCTTTTCAAACAACTAGTTTTGGAAAGAGGTTAACTGATAGGTATAGGCACCAAAATAGTTAGTTGGGAAATGTTTGTTGAAAGCAGTTAAACTTATATGGAAAGAGATGATTTTGGAAGGTGGATATTCCAAAAATATATCATTATAAATAGACAATTAAATCAAAGGAATTAAAGAGTAGAGAAAAAATTTTGAAGGAAGGAAACAGTGTTGTCATGAGAGACTGTGAAGTATAAATTTGGGGTTCCAATAATCTACAAAATAGCCCAAAGATTGGGATGAACAAAAACCATTGTTGAAGGAAGAAAGGAATCCAAGATCAATTAAAGTGTGGAATCAAGTAAATTTTTTAACCAATTGGGAGAATAAATTGGGAGTAAATTGACTATTTTAGCATATCCGTGAGGAATAGAGATGGGTTTGTGTGAAGGTGCATAGATCCTTGAAGGATCATGTTTATTCGTAACTAATTTAGAATTGAATTTTAATGAAATAATTTTTTGTGTCTCTCTTTTGAGACAACTTGTCTGAGATCTTTAATCTCTATTAAAACTAGTGCAGGAGCACCTAGGGTCTTTAGGCTACCCTAGTCTAAACATTTTGGCTTGTAGTGACCTTAGCCAAGTAACTATCTAATAAGGATTATGAAGAGTCTCAATTGAGTTTTTGTAGTCTATCAAGTCCTAGGAAGGTTGGTTGGAGTCATGAAAGGTCCTTACTAGGTGCCTTGATGAGTCTTAGTTTTCTTTGTCTAAGTTGCTATCTTAACATTCTAAGTTGGTCAAAGACTAGGTTGACTTCCAAAAATGAAGGAATAAAGTAGGAAAATGGTCTCAGAGTGTTTGATCCACCATTGAGGTCATCTAGGACTCATTGGAGTGGTCTAGACAAGTTTGACAATAAAGTTGTCAATGACAACTTTGTAAAGTTGTCATGACAACATTTTTTCAAAATGCCTCTCGAAGGCTAAAAGTAGTTAGGGATCCATTTGGATAGTTTTTCCTAGTCCCCCTACACTACTTAAGTATTTTTCTGACCATAGATGAAGGTTGGCATATTTTGTAACTTTTTGTTTTGATAAATTAATTACTAATGTGCTCCGCAACTCGAAAATAGTGCTTAGAGCTCTATTATCCTTAAGCTATGGATTGATCTGAGCCTAGCTCTTGCATGTGTGAATAGTCTATTGTTTATGGTTTTCTTTGTGTATACATACTTAGTAGTTAGGTTGTTTTTCTTTACTTTCTTTAAAATTCTCCTCTGTGACCAGTTCACTAGTAGAACCAGAGTTGAGAACCTAGAAATGGCTCTAGCATGAAAACCAATGGAGGGAACTGTACGGCCCTTTGGAATATGCTAGAGCATTTTACATATGTTGTAAATATAGAGTTTTATATCTAGGTGTGCAGGGAAGCTATTTTTATGATCAAGCCATAAGCAAGCCAAAGGGTGCCCAGTTAGGAAGCTTGATTGTAACCAGTGAAGGATGGAAGGCTTCGGGGATTGAATGAATCAATCCAAGAGTGTGGAAGTGAAGAACAAGGTCTAAAGACTTAATCCTCAGTAGGAAATGTCATAATCAATTTGATGAAGGGATAACTAGCCATTTCTCTGCTATGAATTAGAGAAAGATAATTAGGCCTAAAAAGTAGGCATGGTAATAGGAAGGTACTACACAGATTCCTTGAGAATCCAAGACCTTGAAAATCTTAAAGAAATTTGAAAAGGGTATCTGAATGTCAATTTTATTTTAGAACTTGTGTGGGAAGTTGGAAAGTTACAGGCCAAAAGGAGAGTTGAAAGACCTAATTAGGCCTAATAGGGGCTTGTAGCCCTGTAGCTCTATTTTGATGAGATCGACTATTGAATGAGGAAGGTTGAAGACTCAAGCAACCCAAACCCAATCAATATTGGTACACAAGAAGACTTCTATCTAGGTTACAATGAATTTTTAGTGTGACAGTAAGGTGATGGACTTCAAGAAATAATTTCATGCAAGGGAACAAGGGGAAGGAGTTGAGTAACTAAGTTGGTAGAGAGGTCTTGGAGAGTGAGAGGTGATTGTTAATAATCCCTCATGGAAATAGGTCTTACATAACCCTAACTAGGCCAAGAAAATGACCTAGCGTAAGTCCTAGGAGAATTAGGACTAAGTTTAAGAGACCTCCCTATCAAATTGGTATCAGAGCTACCAAAAGATTTGGGATAAGACATAGTGTATGTTAGAAGGTGGGAGTACATCAGTGGGAGAATCCACCATGGTGACAATGTTGAGTTGGAAAGAGAAGTTACAGAAAAAAAAAAAAAAGGAGAGAAATAGACTCCTTGAAGAAGCCCTAGAGGCTATGATGGATAAACTTGAGGAAGTTGGAGAGGCGGCTGACAAGATGAAGAAAAAGTTAGAGAATGATGAAGACAAAGGAAAAGCAGTGGCTGAAGATGACTATATACTAGAACTAGATCCTCCAATGCAAGAGGAACACTTCCTTAAAGCTATCAAGGCATTGGGTGGTAAGGCACTTGAGGGGATACCCCTGTTCACTGGAAAAATGGACTCAAAGTTAGTCATGGAATGGATTGAAGGGATGGAGAATTACTTCAAATGTGAAGGTGTCTCAAAGGCATAGAAGGTGAAGGTTGCCAAAGCTAGACTCGGGGGGACCAGCTTTAACTTGGTGGAAATTCCTTCAAGAAGAGAGGGAAAGAGAAGGGAAAAGACCAATAGCTAATTGGAGGGCTATGGTAACAAAATTAAAGAGAATTATTTACCATAGGATCATGAGATCCAATTGCACAAGAAAAGGAAAACTCTTAGATAGAAAGAAATGGATGTGGCCTCTTATACCGAAGAATTTTAAAAATTATGCCTAAGGTCTAAGGTGTAAGAAGAGGAAAGTATTAGAGTGGCAAGGTACTTAGGTGGATTAAGATGGAGTATCCAAGAAGAGATTAGTTTGTGGACTCCTACTACTATTCACAAGTGTTTTCAATTAGCACTTAAGGTGGAAGAGAAAAATAAAAAGAAATAAGACTCTAACCCTAGGGGTAGAGGAAGAGGAAGAGACTCTAGAGGACACAAGGGTGGATATGGTGGAAGGAATAGGATCCAAGGAGATTCCAAGCTGGTTGAACAAAGTAATGAGCCAAGTGGAAGAGGTAACTATGGTAGAGGAAGAGGATTTCATGGAGGTGGAAGAGGCAAATCAAGTAATTTTAGCAGAGGTTCACACTTTCCAAGCATGAAATGTTACAAATGATTATTTTGCTATCATACTTTACATATTGTATATTTGATTAATCAGTAAAGATAGTTTTGGATATTACTGTTATTCAGTAAATGAATAAAAATATAGTTATCTTATCTTATCGAGTTGTTTGATTTGTTGAAAAAGTTTGAAAAAGTACATCTGAGAGTTTGGGACTGTAGGATAACTAATTTAAGTGATTCCACCCCCCTCTCAGTTATCTAACAATTGGTATCAAAGCATATTGGTTGCTTGGAGGAAAGTTTCAAGGACTTGATAAAAAGATCACAAGATGTATAAAAGAGAGGTGCCTAAGCTAAACAAAGATAACTTCTCAACATGGAAAAGAAGGATGAGACTGCACATATCTAGAATTGGAGAATCTATTCTTCAACTCCTAGACAATGGCTACATATAACCAACTATTGGACCTTTGACAATTGATCAGCTAAAAGACAAACATGAACACAATATAACAATGATAGAGATAGTTTCTGCCCTATCGGATGCATAATTTGAAGATATCAAAGCATGCACTACAGTGAAAGAAATGTGGGACAAACTTGCACTAGTTCGTGGAGGAGATGTAAATGTAATGAGAGCTAGATCTAAAAGCCTTAGAGGTAGATTTGATGACATGAAGATGAAAGAAGGTGAAAACATCACACAATACTCTAACCGAATCAAGGAGGTGGTAAATGCTATCTGAGGAGAAGGAGGTGTTATTGATGAAGACACTGTTGTGAGTAAAATTCTTAGAACTTTGTTGCCTATCTATGCTATTAGAATATCTGTTATTCATGAAATGAGATCTGCACCTAACAGTATTCTTACACTTGACAGTCTAATTAGTAAGTTGACTACTTTTAAGTTGAATAACTATGATAACAATATTCTACCAAGTGTTGATTCTACATTTATGTCATCCTTGAAGATTGGTAAGTCCAATAGTAAACATAACATAAGAAATAAAAGTGGCAGTGATAGTGAAGATGAGCTTGATGAACTTGAAGCACTTATGACTAGGAGACTTCAGAAAGGTAAAGGAAGGTATAAAGGAAAGTTACCTTTAGTATGTTTTAATTGTAAAGAGATTGGCCATATTGCTGCTAGATTTCCTAATAGGAAAGATGAAGATAAAGACAATGACCGATCTGGTGATGGAAAGTTTGGCAGAAGAGATAATCAAGATCACAAGGGAAACAGACACTATGATAGAAGAAACAACTGAGACTAAAAAGATAAAGGTAAGAAGGCATGTTACCTTGTTGGAGATGATGATAATGATACTGACACTAACAGTAATGAAGATGATGAGGTGCTATTTGTAGCAATGAAAGATGACTCAAAAGAAGAAGAAAGGTATGTAGAAACAACACTTATATCTAAAGTTAGCAAGAATGATACATCAACTATTGATAGTAGTTGTACACATCATATAACTAGTGATGAGGATAAATTTGAATACCTTGAACATTATAATGGAGGATATGTTAAAATGGGAAATGATACACCTTGTCTAGTGAAAGGAAAAGGATCTATCTTGTTGAATAATAAGATTAGATGTGAGAATGCATATTGGGTGAAAGGACTTAACTATAATTTGTTGAGTGTAACACAATTGAATAATTTAGGTCACCGAGTTGCATTCTAAAGTAGAAAGGTGAAGATCTATGATGAAACTAGAAATTTGGTCGGTACTAGTGAACAATCCAAAGGTAATCTATTTTATCTTGACAATGCTGAAACTTCTTGTTTATTGGATAGAAATTAAGATGTGTGGTTGTGGCATAAGAGATTGTGTCATGTTAATTTTGATAACATGGTTAAGATCAGTAAGAAGAGAATATTTAGGGGTTTACTGAGTCTAACTAAACCTAACCATGTCATGTGCAATCAATGTCAGAAAGGGAAAATGACTAAATCTAGTTTTAAAAGTAAAGACTATTCTTCTAAAGGTATTTTGGAGTTGGTACATACAGACTTATGTGGTCCTATAAGAACTCAGAGTTATTATGGTGACAAATATTTCATTTTATTTGTTGATGACTACTCTAGGATGATGACAGTTATGTTTTTGAAAGAGAAATCTGAAGCTTTCAAACTGTTTAAGTGGTATAAAGCTAAAGTTGAAAAGGAAACCAAGAAAGATTTAAAATGCTTAAGATCTGATAGAGGAGGTGAGTTTATTTCTGATGAATTCACTAATTTTTATAATGAGCATGGAATTAAAAGATAGGTTTCTGCACTGAGGACACCACAACAGAATGGTAATACAAAAAGAAGGAATCGATATATAGTTAATTGTGCAAGAACACTAATGATTGAGAAAGATGTTGCACAAATGTACTAGAGAGAAGCTATTAGCACTTTTGTATACACATTGAACCAAGTTCAACTAAAGAAAGATACAAATAAGACACCTTATGAGCTATGGTTTGGCTACACACTGAATGTAAGTTATTTCATAATTTTTGGAAGCAGATGTTACATTCTGAAAGATGATAGAAATGGTAAATTTGATTCTAAAGGTGATGAAGGAATATTTCTAAGATATTCTACTAAGAGAAAAGCATGCAAATATTTAAACAAGGCCACTAACAAAATGATTGAAAGTGCTAATGTGAAAGTTGATGAGTTTACTGAGAAAAATGATGAAGAAAGAAGGAAGGAACTAGAAGACTATGGTAGGTTTACATATATTGAGCATCCAGACTATCTACCCAAGCCATATGCTAAGTCTACTGAGCAATAGGAAAATGCTATCGAGAATCGGCAAATGAAAACTGAGAACCAGGAAGATGCTACTGAGGAAGAAAATGAACCTAAACCAAATGATGAGCAAAGAAGAGAGCAAGTACTGGCAAGATTTTTTTGAATACACCATCCATAAAACCAAATTATTGGAGACAAGCAAGCTGGCATGATGACATGAAGTAAGTTAAGACAGAAAACATGTTTAGTTTGTGAATTTGAGCCTAAGAATGTTAGAGATGCACTTGATAATGAAGAATGGATTAAGGCCATGAACGAAGAAATTGAACAGATAGAGAAAAAAAAACATGGATATTGGTATCGAGGCCAAGTGATAAAAATGTAATTGGTACTAAGTGGATTTTCAAAAACAAGTTGAATGAGAATGGTGAAGTAACTAGAAACAAAGCAAGACTTGTATGCAAGGGATATGCACAAGAAGAAGGTATTGACTATAGTGAAACTTTTGCACCAATAGAAAGACTTGAAGGAGTCTAAATATTACTTGCACATTCTACACATAAAGGATTCAAATTATATCAAATGGGTTTGAAATCAGTATTTCTGAATGGAATTCTTGAGGAAGAGGTCTACATAGAACAACTTGAAGGTTTTGTTGATCCAAATTAGGAGAACAGGGTATGTAGATTACACAAAGCACTATATGGACTGAAACAAGCACTGAGAGAATGGTATGAAAGACTACATGCTTATCTTATTAGTATTGACTTTATGAGGATAAGTGACAATAGAAATTTGTATATGAAAGGATAAAATGATGATAATATTCTGATTTCTAAAAATTTTGTTGATGATATAATATTTGGAGGACATTATAATATTTGCAAATCTTTTGCTGATGAAATGAGAAAAGAGTTTGAAATGTCAATGTTTGGATAGATTAAATTCTTTCTAGGTTTGTGGATTATACAACAAAATGATGGGATTTTCATAACACAATCAAAATATATCAAGGAAGTGTTGAAGACTTTTGGCATGGAAGATTCAAAATCGATAGGTACACCGATGGTCACAGGATGTAAGTTGACAAAAGATGATGAATCAAATGAGGTAAATCAGACACTGTATAGATCAATGCTTGGAAAACTTATGTATGTGGTATACAATAGGCCTGATATAGCACATGCAGTTGGGATTGTAGCAAGATTTTCTGCTAATCCTAAGGAATCACATATAATTATTGTTAAGAGGATTCTAAGATATTTGAAGAAAACTGAATATTATGGTTTATGGTACAAAAAGGAAGGCAATTATGAACTACGAGTTTACACTGATGCAGATTGGGCTGGAAACATTAATGACCGAAAGAGTAGAATCGATGGAGCATTCTTTTTGGGAGAAAGACTTGTAACATAGATAAGTAAGAAACAAGCATGTATTTCTCAGTCTATTGTTGAAGTAGAGTATGTTGTTGTTACTGCTAATTGTTCAAATATTGCATGGATAAAATAATTGTTGGAAGGAATGAATAAGGTGATCACTGATCCAGTGATTATATATTGTGACAACACAAGTGCTATAAACTCTAATACCCCAAAAATGGGCTATAAGACCATTGACCTCCTACATCGATAGATCGATCAAAATCGACCTAAAGTCCTAACCTAAGGCACATCTACACATCAAATTATCAAAACCCTAATTGATTTTATCCTAATTTTGCATCGAGGAATATTTCCTAAATATTCCTAATTTATCCAAAGTATCTCCTAATTAAATATTATTTGGTGATAAATGATATTCTTCTATTTATCCTAAATTTGATTAATTGAATATGATAAATATTTAATTAATTAGACTTAATTCTGCCACTTAATTAATTAGATTTAATTCTATTTATTCCTAATTAATATTATTTAATTTTGATGATAAATCAAAAATCCTACAAATAATTGATTAAATTCTTATTTAATTAATTAAATCTAGTTGCCAAATATTTAATGATGTTGTTTTGGAATAAAGTTTGATTTAATAATTGATTAACCCATAAATCAGTTATTTTAATTCAAAAATTAGTTAAGTTAAGAGCAACGCATGTTGAAAATAATATTAATTCATAATTATCCATGCACATTCAGAAAAGCAGCAAAATTCTAAACCAATTCAATTTGTTATCTTTTTGAACTCAACATCTATTTCAAGTTAAAAAGTGATCTAAACTTATGATTTGAGTTAAAAAGCTGATTTTGCATGATTTTGTGAGATAACTATTTATAATTTTTTGATAACTTAACAATCAATCTGAGTTAATCAAGGAGAGATTTTTGGTTTTCCATGAGCTCTCAAAAATCTTGGATTTCTATATAAACAAGGCTCAGCCCTTCACAAACAACCATGCTTTCAATTACTTGGAGAATTGAGCTCTTGCGAACAAGTGATTGTGAGATTTTTGCAATTTCAATTCATTCATAGCATTCCATTGCATTATTAGATTAGATTTGTAATTCATTTCAATCCATTTTAGATCAATTTCATATTAGTTTTTCATCATATTGCATAGAAAATCCAAAAATATAGATTAATCTGCATCCATACTTTCATTGCTTTCATCATTTCAAATCCTTCATTTAGGTGTTGCATTGTCACTGATCTTGGTCATAATCTAATAATACCATACTCGCACCTACTAGAAGGCAGTAAATCACCTGGTTAATTTTATTTATTATTATTATAGATTTTCTAACATATTAACCAATAATATTTTACTGAAGTGTTTTGTCCACAGTTAGGTACAATTTTCACACACACATTTTTTACGCCCACCGTGGGGCCCTACAATGGGTTTCTATTTCTAATTCTATCATTTTCTGACAATTTCATTCAAGCTTCAATTTTTATTTTTTTTCCTCTGTACGATTTCATATGACATTTCAAAAAGTCGTATCAGAGTCTTATGGTTGTCGTACGACAAACGACATTCTGGATTGTCTTATGGGTTGTTAGGTAGTGTCGTTTTGAAACTAAATTTTTGTATGAGCTTAGACTCATTGTCGTATCATTTCCCGATTGTCATATGGGAAGGTGTAGAAACTTGTATGAGTTTTGATGCCAATTTACATAGTTGTATCATATTTTTAAGTAGTTATTGGAAATTTTGATTTTAGATTTCTACCGACAACTAATCCTAACAATTGATGCTTGTTGTTTTTGATAATTTTTGGCAACCTTATGATATCTGTGCAGGATGAAAGATAAAGATTGAGCATAAAAACCCCATTCTTTGGCTTTTCTTGTCTTGATTTCTAAGCCATCTTTTTGTAGATAACCCTACTTTCAGAGAATTCACTAGTCAAAGAAAGCTCATTCTACAAAAAATTTTGATAAGTGGTTTTGTAGGTTACCTAATCTACGTTGAGAAAATATTTTATTTTCTTATATTTCATTTTATTTTCATAGGCACCTAGTTTAATAGGTACATGTGTCTATTGCCATTGAGGAAAAGACTTAGGGGATTATGCTCTTCTCCTTCTTAGGAGAATCAAAAACCCAGAAGGTGTCTTCTTCGGTATCAGTTTGCATACTGTCTCTGGATTAATACTGCTTAGTGTGTCTTGGATAGGGAAAAGGACAAGGTTAGGGGATTATTCTCTTCTCTTTCAGAGAATCAAAAACCCAAATCCTATGGTCCCCAACCTCACATTTCAATTAATCCTTTAGAGGGCCTACCAAAGAGGTAAAAATCTCTTGGGAATGACCCAAGTGGGGACAAGTCTTAAGCCGAATCTTCGACCCCACTATAAAATTTGATGCTTCCTTGAGGTTAAAGCCTCAGAAGACATAGTTGTGTTTGTTCCTTGGACTTGTGCCATGAACACGCTTTGATATTGTGTAGAGTGGAGCCGCTTAAATCTTTCTTACTAGACTACACTTGTCAAAGTTCTCATAGGGTTAATAGCCTCAATCCTTCTTGCGGGACTATGGGAGATAGTTGTGAATGGATGCCTTGATTAAAAGACTAAGCTAGTTTTCCATTGATCCACCCCCGAACAATTTTTAGTGCTTGTGCGAGATGAATAGTAATCACCCCAAGAAACTCATCATATCGATCCCTCTTCCACGTTTGAACTTGGCTAATATGGGCTTCAACATCCATTACGTGTTGTTGGACCTGCATATTCTAAGGAGTCCATGAGTGTGTTCCTAAGTCAATGAGTAAGTAATACATCTCTTCTTGTTAGGAATAAGGTGTCTCAACCTTGGATAATTCCTATTCTTATTATTTGTTTTGTAAATGTATTTTTTGCAAATAATGTAATTAAGTGTGAGTGTACATGTCTAGTTGGCATGTTGATGTGTCACTCCACTTGATGTGTCAGCATCTTGTGCGTAAGGAGATCATGACTGAAACGGTCATGACGGATTCCTATGACGCATAAGAACTATTTAAGGAATGTGCTATGATAGGTGTAAGAGCATCTTATGACTTGGGCCTATTTGGGCACCCAAGAAGAAGTGGTTGGTGTGTGTAAGAGAATATGCCAAAAATAGGTTAGTATGATAGATTCTCTTACACTTCTCTTGTGACCGTTATTTTTGGTGGATTCTATGACAAGCTGTCATAGTCTATTCTAGGGATGGATGCCTATTCTTGGGATTGCATGTAACAACTGTGTACATGTGGCTTTGTGCATGGGTCTTGGTGGTTGTGCCTATTTTTGGGTCCAGAGGAGTCTATATATATGATGCTGCTCCTATGGGAGAGATATAACAAAATAAGTCTTGTTGGCTTTGTCTCTCATTTTCTTGAAAGAACTTGCATTGCAAGTGTATTGTAATCTTTGTGTTGAAGATAATACATTGTGCAGGTTTTGGAGTGTTGGGGTTTTTTACCGAAAGGTTTTCCCTAGGGTATATCCTTATGTCATTCTCTATTTTTCTGTATGCATTGTATGTGGTTGCAATATCTTTGTTAAAGTAGTTAACGAATCTCAAATTGTAAGAATTTATAAGAATTTTCATAATACTCTCCTATAGAGATTAGCGTAGGAAGTTGTTTCCGCATCTGAGTTTCCTTACGAGTGGTATCAGAGCTTGATCAACTTTTGATCCTAGTTGTTGGGTAGGGTTTTTTGAGCTAATCTCAAGTTTGAGTGGGAGTTTTTTTTTGCAGAACATTTTGAATCTTATTTGCAGATTGAGATGGCAAGTTCATCATATGGAAGAATGGAGGTGGAGAAATTTAATGGCACTAATTTTGAGTTGTGGAAACTCAAGATGGAAGACATGTTGGAAGATCGTGACCTATGGGAAGTGACTTCAAGTGCTACAAGACCAACAACTATAGCTCAAGAAGATTGGGATATCAAAGACTGTAAAGCTAAGGGTCTCATAAGACTCTATTTAACCGATGCAGTCCTTCTGAATGTTCTAGATGAGAAAACCGCAAATAGTTTGTGGGAAAGACTTGCGGTCGTGTATCAGGCCAAATCTCTGGTGAACAAGTTGTTCCTAAGGAAGAAGTTGTACTCTCTATGAATGGAGGAAGGTGGATCCTTAATAGATCATTTAAATGCATTTAATCTGCTGGCTGCACAATTGACATCAACTGGTGTCAAGTTAGAGGAGGAGGATCGTTGCTACACACTTTTGTGTTCTTTACCAGATTCATGGGACCATCTTGTGATGGCTCTCAGAAGCACTTTAGTCACCTTCAAAATGGATGATATGGTGTCTTCACTGCTATCAGAGGAGATGCGGAGAAAGGCTTCCATTTTGAAAAAAGAAGCCCTTGCTATTCGTGGGAGATCCACTGAAAGAGGGAAGAAAAATGTCAATAAGTCTGACAATAAGGGTAGATCCAAATCCCATGGGAAGTCAAAGACTTCCAATAAGTCCAAGGCAAAATGTTGGAACTATGATAAATCTGGGCACTTCTGTAAAGACTGCAAAGAGCCGAAGAAGAAGGAGAAAGGTTCAGATTCAACTTCAGAAAGATCTCAAGAAGATGGTGATGCATTCATCGCAGCTTTGGCAGCCCATGCATCTGATGATGTGTGGTTGGTTGACTTGGGTGCATCTTTACACATGACCTCTCATCGAAACTGGTTCTCAAAATATGAAGAGTTCGATGGTGGAAAGGTGTACTTGGGTGATGATTCTCACCTAAAGATAGTTGGACGTGGAAGGGTCACTATCAAATTTCCTGATGGACGAGTAAAGGGAATCAATGGAGTTATGCACATTCCAAGTTTGGCATGAAACCTATTATCTATAAGTATGCTAAATGATGTAGGTGTGCAAATTTTTTTTTCGAAAGAAGGATGCAAGATGATGAGAGGATCGATAGTGCTTGCAAGGGGTACTAGGAGAGGTACCTTATTTTAGCTAGATGCATGTATTCCTCTATGTAATAGTTCTTCATCCTCACCATCTGAACAAGCAGTGAAGAAGTCTGTGGCTATTAGTTCTGATGGTAGTACAAACACCTTGGAAGGTAAGCTTCCTACAGAAAAGACAATGTTGTGGCATATGAGATTTGGCCACATTGGTGAAAAGGGTCTCAGAACCCTGAAAAATAAAAATCTCGTTGAGGGGTTAAATGATTGCAATCTCGAGTTCAAATTCTATGAACACTGTGTCTATGGTAAACAAAATCATGTTCAGTTTTACTCTAGTTCTCACAAATCTTCTGATGTTTTGGATCTTATTCATTCTGATGTATTTGGTCCTGTAAAAGTTCCTTCAATCTCCAAGTCTGTATTTTTTGTATCTTTCATAGATGATTACAGTAGAAGGATGTGGATTTATTTCCTTAAAAGTAAGACACAATTCTTTAGTCGGTTCAAGGAATTTAAAGCTCTTGTAGAGAATTAGACCAATAAGAAGATTAAGTGTGTGAGAACTGACAATGGTGGTGAGTTTTTCTCAACAGAGTTTGAACAGTTCTATAAAGAATGAGGTATCGAGAGGCATAAGACAACCCCTTATACCCCACAGTAAAATGGAGTTGCAGAGCGAATGAACAGGACACTGATGGAGAAGGCTAGGAGTATGCTTAGTGGAGCTGGTTTAGAACAAAGGTTTTGGACCGAAGCTATGGCCACTACTTGCTATCTGGTTAACAGATCTCCTACATCAACCCTTGTTGGTAAGACACCCATGGAGGTGTGGTCTGGTAAGAAGCCTTCAATTAGACATCTTCATGTTTTTGGTTGTGAAGCTTATGCACATGTTCCAAAGGAGAAAAGATCTAAGTTGGAAAACAAAGCTGTTAATGTATTTTCATCAGATACAGTGCTGGTGTGAAAGGATACAAGCTTTGGGATCCAGTGACTAGTAAGGTGTTGTATAGTAGAAATATTATTTTCAGAGAGCTAACATCTTCTTCTATTGTGCTACAACCAGATGAAAAAGAAAAGAAAAAAGATGTTGTTCAGTTGCCTCCTACCCCTGAGAAGACTGGACAGAGAGACCATGTTGGGCCTAATGATGAGGAGAGCTCTAGCAGCTCTGATATTTCAGAAGAATAGGAAGAACAACCTCAACCGCAGCCCTTGAGGAGATCCATGAGAGAAAGAAAGCAACTAGAAAGGTTTGGTTATTCTATGTTAGATTCCAGTTGTGCCTTTGCTTTGATTACTAACACTGATGAGCCTAGATCTGTGAAAGAGGCTTTGGGCATGGAAGATGCAGGTTCCTGGATTCTATGGATGATGAGATGGCTTCATTGGAGAAAAACAAAACTTGGGACCTTGTACCTTTTCCTAAAGGGAGAAAATCTATTGGCTGTAAATGGGTGTTCAAGAAGAAATTCTGTGCAGATGACAGTGTTGAAAGGTATAAAGCTAGATTCATTGCAAAGGGGTATTCACAAGTAGAGGGAATAGATTATAGTGAAATATTCTCTCCTGTTGCAAAGTTGACATCCATTAGATTTTTGTTATCTCTTGCTGCATCATATGATTTAGAGATAGAATAGATGGATGTGAAGACAGCTTTCCTTCATGGTGATTTGGAGGAAGAGATTTATATGTCACAGCCTGAGCACTACATTGTTAAAGGTAAAGAATCCTTAGTTTGCAGATTAAAGAAATCTCTATATGGTTTGAAGCAATCTCCTAGGATGTGGTACCTTAAGTTTGATGCCTTTGTGTTGTCAATTGGATTTTTAAGATCAAAATCAGATCATTGTGTTTATTTTAGAGTTGAAAATGATCGCCTTCTTATTGTTGCATTATATGTTGATGATATGTTGCTGTTTGGGAAGGGTAAGGGTATGATTTCTAATTTTAAATCTCAGTTGTCAGCATAGTTTGAGATGAAAGATCTTGGGGCAGCTAGGTACATCTTGGGTATGGAAATTAGTAGAGATAGGTCTAACAAAAAACTTTGATTGAGTCAGAGTAAGTATGTGAAGTCTGTGTTGGACAGGTTTAGCATGGCAGATTATAGACCACTATGTGTTCCTATTTCTGTGGGAACAAAGTTATCTGTAGATGATTTTCCAAAATCTCCTAGTGAGGTGGAGGACATGAGTAGAGTACCTTATGCTAGTGCAGTTGGCAGTCTTATGTATGCTATGGTCTGTACTAGACCAGACATTTCCCAAGCAGTGGGAGTCCTGAGTCAGTTTATGGCTAATCCTGGACGGGTACATTGGGATGCAGTTAAGCGAGTATTCAAATATTTGAGGGGTACATCAGATTACTCCATATGTTATCATGGTAAATCTTCTAGATCTTCGCATTCAATTTGTATTCATGGGTTTGTGGATTCAGATTAGGAAGGTGATATTGACAGCAGGAGATCCACCAGTGCTTATGTGTTCACTATGTTTGGTGGTGCTATTAGTTGGATGAGTAAGCGACAACCTGTGGTTGCTTTGTCCACTATAGAAGTTGAGTACATGGCTGCTACTCATGCTTGTAAAGAAGCCATTTGGATTAGAATATTGTGTTCTAATGTTGGTGTTGATGCAAAACATATTACTATTTGGTGTGATAGTCAGAGCGCTATTTGCCTTGCAAAGAATCCAACTTTCCATGCCAGAACGAAGCACATTGATGTGCAGTTTCACTTTGTGAGAGATATGGTGGAAGATGGAAAGGTAAATTTGGAGAAGGTAGATACTGTGAAGAATGTTGAAGATGCATTAACAAAACCAGTGGGCACTAAGAAGTTCAGATGGTGTTCGGAGTCTATGGGCCTTTTGGCCTATAGCGGTTAAAGTTCCTATTATGTTCTTGTTGCTCTTACAAGGTGTTCGACAAGTGGGAGAATGTTAGGAATAAGGTGTCTCAACCTTGGATAATTCCTATTCTTATTATTTGTTTTTTAAATGTATTTTTTGCAAATAATGTAATTAAGTGTGAGTGTACATGTCTAGTTGGCATGTTGATGTGTCACTCCACTTGATGTGTCAGCATCTTGTGCGTAAGGAGATCATGACTGAAATGGTCATGACAGATTCCTATGACACGTAAGAACTATTTAAGGAATGTGCTATGATAGGTGTAAGAGCATCTTATGACTTGGGCCTATTTGGGCGCCCAAGATGAAGTGGTTGGTGTGTGTAAGAGAATATGCCAAAAATAGGTTGGTATGACAGATTCTCTTACACTTCTCTTGTGACCGTTATTTTTGGTGGATTCTATGACAAGCTATCATAGTCTATTCTAGGGATGGATGCCTATTCTTGGGATTTCATGTAACAACTGTGTACATGTGGCTTTGTGCATGGGTCTTGGTGGTTGTGCCTATTTTTGGGTCCAGAGGAGTCTATATATATGATGTTGCTCCTATGGGAGAGATATAACAAAATAAGTCTTGTTGGCTTTGTCTCTCATTTTCCTGAAAGAACTTGCATTGCAAGTGTATTGTAATCTTTGTGTTGAAGATAATACATTGTGCAGGTTTTGGAGTGCTGGGGTTTTTAACCGAAAGGTTTTCCCCAAGGTATATCATTGTGTCATTCTCTATTTTTCTGTATGCATTGTATGTGGTTGCAATATCTTTGTTAAAGTAGTTAACGAATCTGAAATTGTAAGGATTTATAAGAATTTGCACAATACTCTCCTATAGAGATTAGCGTAGGAAGCTGTTTCTGCACCTGAGTTTCCTTACACTTCTCTTAGCTAGGGTAAGATAGGTGTGATTGATTCATTGTGTCAGTTCCCTCAGTTTTTTGTGATTGTAATCCTACTACTATGTTAAACAACCTTAGACAATCCATTTCATAGATCTACAAAAACCTAGACAAAGAATTTTACAATCAACTTGATACTAAAAATACCAAATAGCTAAAAAATTGACCAAATCTAAAGCAAAAGGCCTTTCTAGTGTCAACTTTCATCCTAGAAAAATCAAAAGTTGTACGAGTTTTGTAATTATCATTTTAGAACCCCTAGAAACTCATATGGTAACCTGTACTTTGTCATATGATTGTTGTCAGAAAACCTAAGAAAAATTCAATACTGGAGTTGATTGTCGTACGAGTTTTGCCAATTGTCATATCAGACCCCATCCTGACTTGTACGAGCCTAGATAAAGTCATATGAGAGTTGTGTCAGAATTGTTAGAAAGCCTTCAAATTTGTTAGAAATTCAATCATTGCAGTGAACCACAAGATTCTATCAGAATATTCACTATGTCAGGAATAGAGCAGAAAAATCTAATTCATTTTCCTAAAGTGGTCTCTTGAGTTTGATCTAACCTTATGATTTATTGATTTGAATCCCATTTCATCTTGTGTCAAAACCTTGTCAAAATCATATTCAAATTCAATCCTCAAAATGGCTAAGTGTTGTGAGTTTGTGTCCACTATCTTTTGGGCATCTACCCATACATCTAGGGCACAATATCCTACACTTACGTCCAATCAATCTTTTCATTAATCAACCAATCCAATCTTGACAAGTTTGCATCATTTGATTTTCCTGAATCAGATCATTCATTAGTTGTCATAATCTTTCTCTTCCAATTCACCCAAGGTTAATGGTGGAAACCAAAGCTTCCTCACATAGAAAACCTAGAGAAGAACCAAAATTCTCACCTTTGTCTTCTTACGTTGTTCAAACCATTAATCAACCTTACAATACAAATCTTTACGAAGAAGATGCTCTAGGTAAGCTACATCTGAAAGAAGGTTATTCTAATCCTCCTTAATCAATTCATGAAGGTAATCAATCAATTCCACATCAATCAATCCCCGGGAGTCCTCACAACACCACAATGTCTCAAGGAGGAGCAAACCAAGTGTCCCAAGGTCATCACTTTAATCATGGTGGAGATCCCAAACTAACACCGTCTGAAGTTGAACGATATAGAAATGATGATCTCTTTCAAAAAATGATGAAACACTTCTTGGAAGAAGAGAAAGAGGCCTATTTCTTACAACTAGCTCAACAAGCAGCCAGACTTCCTCAAGACTTTAATGTCGACAATATCATCACACAAGAGGAAGAAACTCCCACCACAGCCATGATGAAATAGATGCATGACATGAAAGTTAAGCTCAACAAGATGGAAAAAGAGAAGGAACCTAAAGAATTCTCTATGGAGGCTCTATGCCCCTTTCCATTCGATAAAAACTTGTGCATGCCACCATTCCCAAAAAGAGTGGAGATACCAAAATATGACAAATATGATGGAAACTCTGACCCCCAAGATCATGTCAGAGAATGTTGTACTCAATCCATGAAGTTTATGCATGAACCAACCTACTTAATGCATCTTTTCCCATAATCTCTAGGAGGAGCAATCATTCATTGGTTCTCTAAAATGCCTCCAACAATCAAGAATTTTGAGGAGCTGATCAAACTATTTTACCAACAATACTCCTATAATATTCAACATCTAGTCACTATGATCGACATCTGCAATCTTAAACAAAAGCTGGGAGGACCCTTCTTGACCTTCCTTAAATGCTAGAGGAAGAAATTTTCACTCTATGCCAAACAAATCCCAGAAAATGAGAAATTAGAAATCTTTATCAATAACCTAATTCCGGAAATCAATTATCACTTGCAAATGTAGAATCATACTTCTTTTGAGAAAAGGGTAGAAAATGCCATAAAGATAAAAAATGTGTTTTTTCATAAGGGAGATATATCGCTTAATAAAGATAGCAAGTATGAATCAGGTTCTAGTTCCAACAACAAAGATAAAGTCAAATTCTGGAACAAGAACAAAAAATTTGTAACAGATGGTGTTGTTGATCACATCGGTGCTCCACTAAAGGCACCATCATTCAATCTCACCATTGGCACCCAAGCCATAAAAGCTTCCGAACTAAAGGCATCTGAATCTTCTAAAAAGTCTAATGACTATAAACCATGGGTTACAAAACCAAAGCAAAAGTTTACTCCTTTGGGTGAGTCCTTAGAATCTACCATGAAAACACTATTGGCAAACAAAATCATCACATTGCCTGAGATAAAACCATATGATCCTGAAGTTAAACCTAAATGGTGGAAAGAGACTAATTTATGTGACTTCCATTGAAACAAGGGTCATAAAACCAATAATTGCATGTGCTCAAATCATCTCATACAAGACCAAATTGATGATGGAGAAATTGTAATTAACAACCATAAAACCAACAATGATCATACAGCATTCACGGAACCATTTTCGAAGCATAATCAAGGAGATTCATCTTCTAAACCTAACATGGGTGCTAAAGTCAATTATGCCTAGTCTGGAAACAATGATGTCATAAACATGGTTGAACCATGCCTATATGAACATTGCAATGTGATCACCATTGTAAGCAAAGATAGAGATAGTCAATCAGCAAATACAGTAACTCAATCACAAGCTCAAGTACATCTACAAGGACAAAACTTGGGTTCACCAAATGCCCCTAAGGTACCTTTCAATCTTTCATCTACTTCTAAAAAGAAGTTTGCCTCAAAATCATCAAACCCTAAAGAGACCAAGGTAACATCATATAGTATTGTCCAACAACTCTAGCATACCAATGCAAAAATATCCATGTTTGAGTTGCTTCGGATATCTCTTGCTCATAGGGCTATTCTGGATAAAGCTCTACTCAGTTCCAATGTTCTTGAAAATCTTGTTCTGGATAGATTTTAGACTATGGTTGGTCATCTAACATCACCCCAGTATATCTCCTTTTCAGAGGAAGATGACAATTCACTGAGTCATCTACATAACCAGCCCTTGCACATTGAAGTCTTAATCCAAAACTATCATGTCAAATGTGTGTTGATAGATGGAGGCACTGGTCTAAACATTTGTCCTACAAATTGGTCACACAACTAGGATTATCAAAAGATGCTATTGATCCTAAAAAGAAGATAACCATAAAAGCATATGATGAACAAGAAAGATCCTCCAAGGGAACAATTATACTACCTATCAAAATAGGACCAATTATCAGAGATATCACTTGTCAAGTTTTGGATCTTCCATTGGCCTACAACATTCTTCTAGGGAGACCTTGGATACATGAAATGCAAGATATTCCATCAACATACCATCAATGTGTGAAATTTCCTTATGATGGAGTAGAGGTAATAATTCCAGCTGACCTATCTACATCTTACAATGCCTTGAAAGAGAGTGTCGACAAACTTGTTCCACATAATAGGGAATCTTCTACTAAGCAAAAAGACATAGCATCTACATCCAAAATGGAAGACATTGCCAAGGAGGTCAAAATCAAGGACATGGGCATGGGAGAATATACTATGGAACCATTCCTATCTCTAACATCTCTCCTAGTCTCACCTAAATCTTATGTGCAACCTTTAAAACAAACAAAACAAGTATCTAAAAACCTCAAGGTATCTATAATGGAAGTTTTGTCATAGAGAAAGTGTCCAAGAAAGATTTTGAAGAGGAAGAAGTTGTTCTTGCATGGATATACAAAGATGACTCTCAATATCAATCAATTCAAAAATGTGACTCCAGATCAAACAAGATTCCTTCAAAGTCATATGGACTAGGTCACAAACTCATGTCTAAAATGGGATATACTAGGGTAGGACCTCTAGGAACAAGTGGGAAAGGAATCATAAAACTTATTGAACACTATGGGAGAACAAACAAGGAAACTACAAGAATTGGATATCACAAGAAGCCCTTCCACCTCAGTGGTAACTCGACCCATGTCCTAGAACAGATAAGTCCAACAATAGAAACTCAGCTAAAGGAAGAAACACAACAATCAGACAATGATGATTCAGACACCACTGATCTTATTCCTTATGAATGTTTACCTCAAAACATACTATATCTTCTTAAGGATGAAGAGAAACCTAAGGAGAATATCAATGTAGTAGATACACAAGAACCTACTACTAAACAAGAAGGTAAACCTCTCACAATAGCTAAACATTTGGGACATTCTAGTGGTTTTGAGATAGACTCCCATGAATATGAATTCCACTCAGAATCTGAAGGTAATCCTGCTTGGGGGATTCATCCTAACTTCACACATGTTCTCAGATTTCCCAAAAATTTAGAACAAGAGTTAGAGGATGAATCAAATAACTATGAATGGGGAGTTATTCCAGAAGAATAAGATCTCATCACTGAAAAACACATTGATGTTATTCACCAATATTCACCTAAATCCAATGTGAGTTTAGAGTGAAATGATGAACTTCATGAGTTTGATCTACCTACTACTAAAGTGGAGTCCAATAATGATGTTGAAATGATTCACAAACTAAACATTCTAAGTAGTAATATCACCATTGAATTTGAGAGTCAGGTTAGGACCAATGATGACAACCCTGTATGCATGAACACCATTTACCAATCCTCCCCTATGTTGACTATCCAACATCCAGAGCTTATAGACCAAACATCTATTGATCCAAACTGAGATATCCACACCTTTCAAACTGACTACACTCTTTCCTGCTACCTCAATGTAGTGGAGCCTATGACAAATTCCATCGGTGAACCTAGTGTTAGCATGACAAAGTCGGATATCAAATATCTTAGTCAAAAAAACAAAAGTTAAAAGAAAAAGAGTTATGAGGGTGAAAACTAGTATGTGGTAGTCTCAAAACCTAAAATAGTAAAAATAAATGACATATCCGAAGGTGAAAACCTCTCTGAGGTGCCTAAGGATGAGATATTTGATGTTCTTCTAAGTCATTTACAAGACAGATAGCTAATTACGATAGAACCAACTCAATCTATCAACTTGGGTACAAAAGAGGAACCACATCTAATTCATATAGCATAATCCCTATCAGAGGAAGAGAAACAAGCATTCACTACTTTCTTAACAGAAAAAAAATTAACTTTGCATGGAAGTATTATGATATGCTAGGGTTAGATCCAAATCTGATCATGCATCATCTTTCCATATCTCCAAGAGTTAAACCTATAAAACAAAAGCTGCGTAAAATGCATCCTCATGTGGCACTTCTTGTAAAAGCTGAACTGGAGAAACTACTAAAAGATGGATTTATCTGAGTTATTGATTATGTTGAATGGATCTCCAATATTGTTCTAGTATCAAAACTTGAAAAATCTATTAGAGTGTGCACAAACTTCAGAGATGTAAAAAAAGCATGCCCTAAGGATGACTTTCCACTACCAAACATCGATATGATAGTGGAAATGACGGCGGGATTTGAAATGTACTCTCTCATGGATGGTTTCTCTGGATACAACCAAATCAAAATTTCTCTAGAGGATCAGGAGAAAATAACTCACTTGTGCATGGGGTACCTTTTGGTGGAATGTCATGTCATTTGGTCTTAAGAATACCGAAGCTACTTATCAACGAGCTATGACATCTATCTTTCACAATATGATGCATCAAACCATGGAAGACTATTTTGATGACACCTTAGCTAAGTCTATGACAAGATCAGAACATCTGAATGACTTGAGAAAAATATTGGATAGAATGGAGAAGTTTAGTCTTAGACTGAACCCTAAAAAGTGTGTTTTTGGTGCCACTTCTGGAAAGCTCCTGTGCTATATTGTTTCAAAGAAGGGCATTAAAGTAGATCTTGCTAAAGTCAAGGCTATCATGGAGATGAAACCCCCCAAAAATATTAGTCAAATGAGAACCTTATAAGGAAGCATGCAATCAATCAGACATTTCATATCTCATCTAGCAGATATATCACAACCTTTCACAAAGACATTACATAAAGGTGTGACTTTTGCATGGAACAAGGAGTGTGAGAATAATTTCAACCACATAAAGCAATATCTATCAAATCCTCCTATTATGATGCCTCCTATACAAGGGAAGCCATTGATTCTATATGTCTCTACCATGGATGCATCACTAGGGGAATTACTAGCACAACATGATGAAAACAAGAAGGAAAGAGCTATTTACTACATCAGTAGAACATTGGTTGCATACGAGAAGAACTATTCAATGATCAAGAAAGCTTGTTTAGTTGTGATCTTTGCATCACAGAAACTAAGACATTATATGTTGGCTCATACAACATAATTGATAGCTAAGATAGATCCATTAAAATACTTATTGAGCAAAGCTAGCCTCACAAGTAGACTAGCTAAATGGGTGATGCTATTAAGAAAATTGACATAGAATATGTTGAAAAGAAAGCTATCAAAGGCCAAGTCATTGTAGATCAGTTAGCTAAAGCACCAATGTTCAATGATAGTCCATTACAGATGGAATTTCTTGATTCATCCATCATGCACATATCTTCTAGGACTTGTGATGCAGGAGCATCCTAGGTGTAAGAGCAATCTTGCATCACCCAAAAATATTTCTATTTTTGTAATCAATAAGGGCTATCTTGTGTAGAGTTGTTATTTATGGAACTTGCTATTTTTAGTAAGTTGGTCATAAATCTTGAAATGTTCTCATTTTACATGTGAAGGTTCATCTCAGTCATATCAGCCTGCCAGCAAAGTTTCATGGCTATATCAGGTCTAGTTTTGAAGATATTGAAGATTTTTGGTATTGGCAATAGGGTACAGAAACTTTGAACTTAGTTTTGAAGGCTTTAGAAGCCCCAGATGAGGTCAAAAATTTGCATGATGAGTGCTTGCGTAGGTCAAGCCTATAGAGCGCTTTGTGGTGTTTCCGAAATGGGGTTATAATAGTCAATCAAGTCAACTGGTGATGACTTATGGTCTCCGAAAGTCAGGTCACCTGAATTGGCGAAAAATAATTTTCCTTCAAAATTTTTGTTCGGGTTTCAAAAGTTATTTTGAGCTGACTTTGATGTAATAAATTGAAAAATAAAATACTTCTAAGTTTGGTCAGCTCTAAGGGCTAAATTTCTAGAACCTTCTCGGGCAGTGGAAAATGCCTATATAAAGAAGGCCCGTAGTGTTGTCTAGGGCAGTTTTGGGTAGTAGATCTAGGTATTGATTCGAGACTTTGTCCTATAGAATATTGTAAGGGAATGCCCATGTGGCTTTGCATATTATAATTCTAAAATTTTGTAATTCCACATTTGTGGAGATAATAAGAAGCCAATTTTCTGTTCTTGCATATTGTTGTTGTTGTTTCTCTATTTCTGTTATGTGTTTGTGGTATTAAGGGGAGAACCCTTCATCAAGTGGTGTAATTCTGAAAGTTTGTAATTCCACATTTGTGGAGATAATAAGAAGCCAATTTTCTATTCTTGCATATTATTGTTGTTATTTCTCTATTTATGTTATGTGTTTGTGGTATTAAGGGGAGCACCCTTCATCAAGTGGTATCAAAGCAGGAGTTCTTGAGTGTGTAAATAGATCGCCGACTATGAGGCAGTTTGCACTAGGACCGTGGTTAGGGTTTCAACACATATCACAAAAATGCCTCCATGAAGGGAACATGGCAGAAGAGATGGTGTTGTAACACCTGAGGTTAGAGCACTCCAGAGACAAGTGCGAGCATTGCAAGAGGAGATTCATAGAGGAATGAATCTTAATGTCAAAGATGAAAGCGAGGATGAAGCCGAAGAAGAAGATCAAGAAGGAGAAGTCAAAGTTGTGAACCAGGAGGAAGAAAGAATTTTTCAAGCCATTTCCAAGATCGAAAAAAGACCTAAGATTGAGGTTCCTGCATTTTCAAGAAATCTTAACCCAGAAGAATTGATCGACTGGATCAATGAATGTGAAGAATATTTTGAGTATGAAGATATTGAGGATCTTGATAGGGTCAAATTTGTGAAGGCCAGACTGAAGGGTCATGTGAAGATCTAGTGGCAAGACATTCAATTGGAGTGAAATAGAAGAGGGAATGATAAAATCACAAGATGGGAATGAATGGTGGATAAATTGAAGCAGCAGTTCATTCCTATTGATTATGAGCTTGACCTACTAAAGAAAATGCAAAGTTTGAAGCAAGCGGGAAGATCTGTTTAGGAGTATACAAAGGAGTTCTATAGAATCCTCATCAGAATAGGCCATGCGAAAGCTAACAAGGAGAAATTTTCCCGTTACCTTAATGGGTTAAGGCTGAGCATTCAAGAGGAGCTAAATCTGGTTCAAATGAACAGTATTGAAGAGGCATACCAATTTTCCCTAAAAGTAGAGGAAAAGCTAAACAAGAAGTTCGAGAGCAGACAAAATAGAAGGGGTCGCAGTGGATGATTTGGTGGATGATCATATGGAGGTTGAAATGAAGATCTGAAAAAGAAGGATGAGGCTAGTAGTAGTCAAAATCAAAGAGGAAACAATTCCAATCGTTTCCAAGATTAGAACAATAGAGATCAGAGAGGAAGAGGAAGAGGATAAGGTTTAGGAAGAGGAGGCTTTCGTGGAACATGTTTTCACTATGGAGAAGAAGGTCATAGGGCATTTGAATGTCCTCAATGCCAAGGAAGGATGGATAGGAGGAATGAAGGCTAGGCTAGAGTGGCACATGTAGATGAAGATGCCAGATCTTCAAATTTTGAAGATGCTAAAAGAGGAGAAACGTTGATCAACAGAAGAGTCCTATTGAGTGGTGAGAATGAACCTAAACAAAGGAGGAGCTTATTTCACACTCGATGCAAGTGTGAGGGTAAATGCTACGATGTGATTATTGATAGTGGAAGCACTAAAAATTTGGTATCAGAAGAGATGGTGACAAAGTTGAAGCTCAAGAGACAAAAACACCCACATCCATATCAGATTGCCTAGGTGCAGGATGAACACAAGGTCATGGTCAGTGAACAGTGCCTAGTAAAGTTCAAGATTGGTAGGTACCAAGATGAGGTACTATGTGATATCATATCTATGGATGCATGTCATATGTTTTTGGGTAGACCATGGCAGTTTGATAGATGTGTTGTACATGATGGTCATGCGAATACCTATTCCCTGACAAAGGATGGAGTGTGACATAAGCTAAAGCCATTGAAGGAGACTGAAGAAAAGGTATGTGGTAATGCAAGAATAACATTTGTTGATGGAAGAAAATTCTTAGATGGTATGAGGCATGAGCATGTGTGTTTTTCTTTAATTCCAAAAGCTGGTAAAGAAGAAGTAGAGGATGTACCTGTAGAGGTTGCAGATTTGTTGAATGAGTTTCAAGATATTGTATTTGATAGTGTACCTGATGGATTACCACTGGTAAAGAAGATCAGTCATCAGATGGATTTGATTCTAGGAGCTAGTTTTCCAAACAAGGCAGCACATAGAATGACACCAGCAAAAAGTGAAGAGTTGAATAGACAAGTACATGAGTTATTGTAGAAGGGGTTGATTCAAGAGATTCTAAGTCCCTGTGTCATACCAGCGGTATTAGCACCAAAGAAGAATGGAGAATGGAGGATGTGTACAGATTCCAAAGCAATAAACAAGATCATAATCAAGTATAGGTTTCCATTGCCACGAATGGATGATATTATGGATTGTTTGAGTGGAGCTGTGTATTTCTCAAAGATAGATCTGAAGAGTGGATATCACCATATTCGAATAAGAGAAGGAGATGAATGGAAGACTACCTTCAAAACAAAGGAAGGACTATATGAGTGGTTAGTCATGCCTTTTGGGCTAACCAATGCACCGAGCACTTTCATGCGGCTCATGAACGAGGTTCTAAAAGAATTTCTAGGTAAGTTTGTCATTGTGTACTTAGATTATATTTTGATCTTTAGTAAGACATTGGAAGAGCATATGATGCATATTCGTATGGTGTTTGAGAAGTTGAGAGATGAGAAATTGTTGATTAATTTGAAGAAGTTCAATTTTGTTAAGAAAGAGTTAGTGTATTTGGGATTTGTAGTTTCAACAAAAGGTCTAAAAATGGACCCAGAGAAGGTACAGGCTATCCTTGAATGGCCTACTCCAAGGAGTGCTACCAAGGTAAGATATTTTCATGGTCTAGCTAGTTTTTACAGAAAGTTTATCAAAAATTTTAGCAATATTTGTGGACCCTTGATTGAAACAATGAGAAGGGATAGAAAAGAGTTCAAGTGGACTAATGGGTCAGATAAGAGTTTTAAACTGTTGAAACAAAAGGTTACAGAACAATCTATTTTAGCACTTCCAAATTTTAATAAGGTGTTTCAAGTAGACTGTGATGCTAGGGGTACTGCAATAGGAGCTGTTATGAGCCAAGAAGGTAAACCTGATGCTTATTTCAGTGAAAAGTTGAATGATGCCAAGAGAAAATATTATGTTTATGATCAAGAATTTTATGCTATAGTTTAGACATTGAAGAAGTGGAGACACTATATGCTTCCTAAGGAGTTTGTTTTGTATACTGATCACCAAGCTTTGCAATATTTGAATAGTCAAGGAAAGTTGAATCAAAGGCATTTGAAATGGGTTGAGTTTTTGCAGAGTTATACATTTGTTGTGAAACACAAAAGTGGAAAGTCTAACAGGGTTGTAGATGTGCTTAGTAGAAGGCAACTATTGCTAACAGAGATGCAGATTAAGGTGGTTGGGTTCAAGGAACTCAAGAATTTATATCCAGAGGATCCTGATTTTGGTGAAGCTTGGAAAGCTTGTATAGAACTTGTTACTCTAGACAGGATGAAGTGGCTAGATTTTATCATCCAGGATGATATGCTATTTAGAGGGAGTTAGTTATGCATTCCAAGAAGTTCTATGAGGGAGAATCTCATCAAGGAGAAGCATAGCGGAGGATTGGCTGGACATTTTGGTCGAGATAAAACCCTTGCTTTGGTTAGTGAGAATTATTATTGGCCACAGTTGTAGCAAGATGTCAAGAAGTTTGTACAGAGTTGCAGAGTATGTCAGATGGCGAAAGGAGTGAAGAAAAATATTAGGTTGTATCAACCATTACCTATACCAAAGAAGCCTTGGGAGGATATCAATATGGACTTTGTTCTTGGTTTACCAAGGACACAGCAGGGACATGATTCAATTTTTGTAGTAGTTGATAGATTTTCAAAGATGGTGCATTTTATTCCCTACAAGAAGACTAATGATGTTGTTCATGTAGCAAAATTGTTTTTCAAAGAAGTAGTGAGACTACATGGTTTGCCAAAGAGTATAGTTTCAGATAGGGACACTAAGTTCGTTGGATATTTCTAGCGTACATTATGGAAGAAGTTGAAGACAGATTTGAAGTTTAGTTCATCACATCATCCACAGACTGATGGACAGACAGAGGTGGTGAATAGGAGTTTGGGAAATTTGCTGAGATGTTTGGTTGGAGATAAGCCAACAGGATGGGATTTGATTTTACCACAGGCAGAATTTTCATACAATAATTATGTCAATAGGAGCACTGGTAAATCACCATTCCAAATTGTATATGGGAGTAGTCCAAGAAATGCATCTGAGTTGAGAAAGATAGATAAAGGAGAAATAAGTAGTGCTGAAGCTGAGGATTTTGCAGAGCATTTGAAGAACATCCATGAGGAGGTGAGGAAGCATATTACCAAGATGAATGCGTAGTATAAGGCTAAGGCAGAAGAGAAAAGGAGGCATAAGGAATTTTAGGTTGGAGATGAAGTCATGGTTCATTTGTGGAAGGAGTGATTTCTGGTTGGTACATATAACAAGTTGAAAATGAAGAAGTTTGGGCCATGTAAAATACTGAAGAAGCATGATTTAGGAAATGCATATGAAGTAGAACTGCCTACTGAGCTGAATATTTCACCAGTGTTTAACATTTTAGATTTGACAGAGTATCATGAGGGAGGTGTTGAAGATGAGATCACAACAGCACAGTGGAGTATTCTAGCAACTAGTTCAGATACCAAAGAGATTGAGGATATACTAGATAGTTGTGTTGGCAGAAGCATAAGGAACAGGACATATGAAGAATATCTGGTCAAGTGGAAAGGACAACTTGTTGAAGATTCATCATGGCTGAAAAAGGAGGAGGTTAACCATCTTGGTTTTCCTTTACACACCTGAGACGTGATGGGGTCACTTCTCAAATTACCCCAGGTGTCTGATGCAGGAGCATCCTGGGTGTAAGAGAAATCTTGCATCACCCAAAAATATTTTTGTTTTTGTATTCAATAAGGGCTATCTTGTGCAAAGCTGCTATTTATGGATCTTGCTATTTTTAGTAAGTTGGTCATAAATCTTAGAATGTTCTAATTTTACATGTGAAGGTTCATCTCAGTCATATCAGCCTACCAGCAAAGTTTCATGGCTAGATCAAGTCTAGTTTTGAAGATTTCAAGATTTTCAGTATTGGCAGTAGGGTACAAAAACTTTGAACTCAGTTTTGAAGGCTTTAGAGGCCCCAGATGAGGTCAAAAATTTGGGTGAGGGGAGCTTGCACAAATCAAGCATGTAGAGCGCTTCGTGGCATTTCTGAAATGGGGTTATAATAGTCAATCGGGTCAAGTTGATGACTTCTGGTCTCTGAAAGTCGGGTCACCTGAATTGGCGGAAAATAATTTTCCTTCAAAATTTATGTTCAGGTTTCAAAATTTATTTTGAGCTGACTTTGATGTAATAAATTGAAAAATAAAATACTTCTAAGTTTGGTCGGCCCTAAGGGCTAAATTTTTGGAACCTTCTTGGGTGGTGGAAAATGCCTATATAAAGAAGGCCCGTAGTGTTGTCTAGGGCAGTTCTGGGTAGTAGATCTGGGTATTGATTCGAGGCTTTTTCCTATAGAATATTGTAAGGGAATGCCCATGTGGCTTTGCATATTGTAATTTTGAAAGTTTGTAATTCCACATTTGTGGAGATATTAAGAAGCCAATTTTATGTTCTTGCATATTGTTGTTGTTGTTTCTCTATTTCTATTATGTGTTTTTGGTATTAAGGGGAGCACCCTTCATCAACTTGGCATATTTTCTTTGATGGATCTTACACACAGAATGGATCTAGAGCAGGCATATTGTTCATAATATCGCGAGGTTACTTAATACCTTAAGCATTTAGAATAAAATTTCCTTGCACAAATAATATTTTTGAATATGAATCTCTACTTAATGGCATGAAGATAGAAATTGAGTGGCGAGTGACAAAGTTTCACATTTATGGAGACTCACAGCTAGTCATACACCAATTCAATGATGTGTACCAGACAAAAGATGAGAAACTAGTTCCATACAAACGCATGGTCGATGACCTGAAGAAGTATTTCATATCGGTCACTTTTGAGCAGATTCCTAGAATGGAGAATAAGGCTACTGATGCTATGGAAATGCTATCATCTCTACTATAGCAGCCCAAACATGAGCTACATTATGAGTTCCTAGTGGAAGCACTGTCATTTCCTACATATGATTCCCCTAAAACCCGCATGATATGCATTGTTTTTGGTCATGATTATTCCAGATACAAACACCTTTTCTCCTACCTTCAAGACCAAATCATCCATGATACCTTCAACCTCCATGAGAAATGATACCTTATCTGAAATGCATCACGGTATGTCATCATAGGTAATGACCTATACAAATGGAGTCTAGATGTTACACTCCTTTGATTTTAGAATGTGAGGAGTCGCAAAGAGCATTAAAGGAAGTCCACAAAGGTATATGTAGATCACATTCCAACGGTTTAACACTAGCTCAAAAAATTATTAGGGCTGGGTACTATTGACCTGAAATGGAAAAAGAGGCTATCAAATATGCTAAGAACTGTCAAAAGTGCCAAGTACATGGTAACTTAATTCATGCACCAGGGAGAGATCTTATTCCCTTTACTACACAATGGTCTTTCCAAAAATGGGTGTTTGATCTTATAGGGGCTATATATCCACATTCTTCCAATGGACATACTCATATTATTATAGCTATAGACTATTTTACAAAAAGGGTAGAAATAGTTCCTCTAACTCAAGCAACTGGCAAACAAATTTCAATGTTCATTCTGAACTATATCATTTGTCAGTATGGAATTCCACATTCAATAGTCATAAATAATGGTGGCCAATTCAAGAATTTGGACTTAGATTCCTTGTGCTCTAAATTAAATAGTATAGAACATTGGTCATCCATATACAATCCTCAAGGGAATGGACAAGCAAAAGCATCAAACAAAAATCTATTGAAAATCCTACATCGCACAGTCAACAAGACAGGAAGAGACTGGCATCTAATGATTAATCTAGCTCTTTGGGCATATAGAACAAGCATTAGAATGCCCACTGGGGCTACACCATTTGTTTTAGTTTATGGGTCTCAAGCGGTACTACCTATGTTAGAATAACTGAGAGGGGGTGAATCAGTTATCCAGTGTCCCACAATTTTCAAAATGTATAATCCAAAACAATTCTACTACTTCTGCTACTCGGTAAACATAAAATACTTTCACTGTCTATGTTATTACCAATTGTCAGTCTAAACTTTATAATAGTTACCGATTAAATCTAACATGTAATATGCAAAGTATGATAACAAACAAATATCACAATCAACACATAACACAAGAGATTTAACATGGAAACCCTATGAAGGGAAAAACCACCTGGGACCGGCAACCCAAAATTGGTCACTCTTCTGAAGTGAGGTCGATGAAGACCCAACCCTATTAAAGGTTACAAACACACTGTTAGGTGTGTTAGAGGATTTTAGACCAGAAGTTATCATCCAACCAGCAGTCACTCTAGGGTTGACAGGATTACAATGCTCACTCTATGAATGAAACATCAAAAGACTTTCATAGTCCACTCGATTAAGAGATTTGACTATGTACAATGGTTAAATATGTAACAATAGATGATCTACCTTAAAACAACTTCAATTTTCAGTTTACAGATCAATGTTCTTCTCATTCAAATATTCCTTATCAATATACCACTTCAGATTCAATACTATGTCAACTTACTATCCGTCGTTAATTACTCTCTATAGCTCAGTAATTATTCTGCAGCTTGGTTCTTATTAACCAGTATGATCAGAATGCATGAGAACTCCTTCATGCGATAATTCTACAGTATCTTCTTCTTCAAGTTGTGTTTCAATAATGAAACCAATGTCTCTTATATAGACGAGTAAATCATTTTCTTTTCCTCCATCAAATTTTGCCGCTTAATCATATTCATAGATTTTGCCGCTTTAAGCTTCTTTGGCCAATGCATTAGTAACACGTTTCAATCTACTCCATTAGATCCCTTTTGATTTATGTTAGCCGTCAATCTTCATAACAAACCTTATCTATTACCTCAATTTCATACACTTTACAACTCATCACTTTATCGGCTAAACTAGTCATTTAATTCCTTTCTATTTTTCTTGGTTAACAAATAAATGCGTCAATGAACACAAGCTTGGTTAACACTATGCTCATTATACACTACATTTCATTGGTGTATAATAGAATGTTTTATTTACCGACAACATTGCTTTGTGTCTTTTAGCTCTATTCTTCATCATAGATGAATGCAACATAATACAGTCAATTTCATCAAGTCATAGACTCATCAACAAGTTACTCAGTGTATTCCTTATCCTCATCTAACATATAGATCTTCCTCATGTAGATATTTTTGTTCTTCATCTCTTTCACCTTTCTTTAGATGTGTCGGTATAGTAACTTACAAGATAGGTATTGTCAAGCTAGTTGACAACAATGACAACATAATACTAATTTAATCATCTTGCATATCTAATCATCAACTCCTCAGTAATCTTAAATTACAAATTCTTCATTCAAGTTCTAAATCAGTTGTCATTCATCAACCTATTGAGGTTGAAATCCCATCACTAAGAATTAGAATGCATGGTCTAGTAACCGATGATGATTACAGAGTGTCTAGCTTGCAAGAACTTGAAATACTAGATGAGCACAAACAAGTGGCATACGATCATCTCATAGTATATCAGAAAAGAATGTCTAGAGGCTACAATAAGAAAGTTAGATACAAAGAATTTTAGGTTGGCGATCTAGTCTTGAGAGAAAATCACAAAAATCAATCACATCAAGAGCACAAGGGGAAGTTTGAACTCAACTGGCTGGGTCCCTTTGTTATCACTACTACATTTGGCTCTAGAGCCTATCAACTTTCAACAACTAATGGAGAACAACTCCGAGAACCAATCAACGCTCTCCATCTGAAGAAATTCTATGCCCGAGGCATTCAATCTTCAAAAATGTCCTAAAAAAATCATAAAAATAAAAAAAAGTCCTAAAAAAATGATCATCCTGGTGAAAACCTAGCAATACACGCCTTGATGTATCACAAAAAAATTTTAAAAATGGAAAAATACAAAAAAAATTGAAAAGATAAAAATACAAAAAAAGAAGAAAAAGAAGAAAAAGTGCCTTGGTGAAAACTTAGAAACAGGGGCCTTGGTAGAAAAAATAGAATCTCTGCCAAGATGGTGAAAACCCAGCAAATAGGTGCCACTTGTTCAAAATGCTCCATCTATCAGCACAATCTTGGTATTTCTCAACTTTCAGTCTACTTGAGTTTGTATATATCCTTGTTTTCAATAAAGTCAGTTTGTACACCAATCAGCAAAAGCATCTGTATCCTATCAATGTTCCAAACTTGGGGGCAATAAATATCATATCCTACAGTCCTCAATACCTCAGATATGTCCAATCAGAGTCCTTTGAAGCTACATCTGAGTCAGTCAATCAGACTCCTTACCAGAAAAGGATTTTGCACCTACAACCAAACACAAACAAACATCAACAACACCGAAAACAATCTTTGTAGCATGTTTTTATCTTCTTTGTATGCTTACTAATTCACATTGATATTTTTGCATATTGTGTCCTTTCGAGCTCTTCGATGATGTCCTTTACAAGATTTAGAGAGTGATGACTAGGGGCATAATCTTTTCTTTGTTTTCTTCTTTGAGTAAAAATCTAATAATTTTGGAAGTCTTGGATTGAATTGGTGTCCACTATAAGTTCCTCCATCATGATTGGATGGCCACATATTGTACCTTGACAAATTGATACCCAAAAAATTTAAGCAAGTTTGATCCAACTTTATCTTTTTGAGTGATTTCTACTCCTCTATAGTGAAACATGCTGATACCCAAGGATCTGAATGATAAAGGGTCACTGCAAGTAAATTCACATGAGAATGAGAATGATCTCTCCTTTTCTTGGAGTGTTTGTACACAAGGCATATTCAGGTCATCACAACCTTTATGTTCTGATGCTTATACAAATTGCAATATCAAAATGGACATGATATTTAGGTCATCCTGGCTTTTGTGCCTTGGTGCTTATATCTTATCTGACATTTCTGACTAAAAGTCCATATTCATATGTCCATGGTTGTCTAGCCAGTGGGTATTGTATCAACTATCCGATTACCTAATAAATATTCAATGATGAAAAAGACCGACACATGATTAGTGACTAAGTCCTAGGTCCTAGGTCTGCATTTCATTTTGCATGGTTGTATTTATCTTGTGATTTTAAATTCAACTTGATGCTTAATGATTCTCCAAATTAACACTAAACGCAAGGACTAAACATCGTACAAAGGTCCCCTAGCTAATTTTGACATTCTAAACCCATTTTCGGGATCAAAATTGAAATCTGGGAGTGTTTACTTTGTCAAAAATGCGATTTAAAATTTTTCAGACCCAGGATGGCCAACTGCTTGCAAAATCAACCTTCTTTCATTATTAAAATCTAGAATTCAAGTTACCTGATTATCTAACATCAAAATATCAAAATTTCAACTTGGTCAACCATGGTCAACTCATGGTCAAACCTAGCAAACTTGGTCTTCCAGACCACCAAATGATGCAGAATGCATCTCTAGACGTGTATAATCACTTATATAATCAATTAACATGTTTCTACAATCTCTGAACACTGACTTTCTTGTCAGATTTCAATTTTCATCTTGAAGGGGGCATGGTATTAAACATCATTAACTAATTCTATCAATCAATTTTTCTTCAGTAATCAAGAGAATAACCACGTCTAGTTGTTGATTCATCAAAAGACCTCGTCACTTGGGGCACATTGCTTGGGGCATATCAGATTTGTCAAAATCCATATCAATCTAGTGTTCTCTCACAAACTTGTAAATTGTATCAGCTCTTCATAACCATCGGTTCATTAGTGTTATTTCCTTGATTCTTTGTAACTGAAGGGTTTGAATTTGACATCCTTTCGATTCCTTTGGACAATCAAGTCTAGATTCAGGACAATCACTTCTTCGTAACAATAAGGTTCAGGATCAAGTGTTTTGACACACTTCTTTGTAATCATTGGTTCATTGTTGATATAGTTAGCATCATCTCGATTCTTTGGTCAATCAGGACCTAAATCACCAAATCTTTAATCAATCAATCGGTTTCTGTCTCAGAATCAATTAATCTTTCAGGATCAATTTCTCCACCACATAACTGAGTCCACATCATCATCAAGAGTAGATTAATATTTGAATCATTGTGCTTCGCACAATAATTCAAAGAGGGGAAAAATGTAATACCCCAAAAATGGGCTATAGGACCATTAACCTCCTACATCAACAGATCGATCAAAATTGACCTAAAGTCCTAACCTAAGGCACATTTGCACATCAAATTATCAAAACCCTAATTGATTTTATCCTAATTCTGCATCGCGGAATATTTCCTAAATATTCCTAATTTATCCAAATTATCTCCTAATTAAATATTATTTGGCGATAAATTATATTCTTCTATTTATCCTAAATTTGATTAATTGAATATGATAAATATTTAATTAATTAGACTTAATTCTTCCACTTAATTAATTAGATTTAATTCTATTTATTCCTAATTAATATTATTTAATTTTGACAATAAATCAAAAATCCTACAAATAATTGATTAAATTCTTATTTAATTAATTAAACCCAGTTGTCAAATATTTAATGATATAGTTTTGGAATAAAGTTTGATTTAATAATTGATTAACCCATAAATCAGTTATTTTAATTCAAAAATCAGTTAAGTTAAGAGCAACACATGTTGAAAATAATATTAATTCATAATTATCCATGCACATTTAGAAAAGCAGTTAAACTTTGAATCAATAAATCAATTCAATTTGTTATCTTTTTTAACTCAACATCTATTTCGAGTTAAAAAGTGATCTAAACTTCTGATTTGAGTTAAAAAGCTAATTTTGCATGATTTTGTCAGTTAACTATTTCTAATTTCTTGATAACTTAACAATCAATCTGAGTTATAATCAAGGAGAGATTTTTGGTTTTCCACAAGCTCTCAAAAATATTGGATTTCTATATAAACAAGGCTCAGCCCTTCACAAACAACCGCGCTTTCAATTACTTGGAGAATCGAGCTCTTGTGAACAAGCGATTGTGAGATTTTTTCAATTTCAATTCATTCATAGAATTCCATAGCATTGTTAGATTAGATTTTCAATTCATTTCAATCCATTTTAGATCAATTTCATATCATTTTTTCATTATATTACATAGAAAATCCAAAAATATAGATTAATCTACATCCATACTTTCATTGCTTTCATCATTTCAAATCCTTCATTTAGGTGTTGCATTGTCACTGATCTCGGTCATAATCTGAGAATACCTACTCACACCTACTAGAATGCAGTAAATCACCTGGTTAATTCTATTTATTCTTATTACACATTTTCTAACATATTAACCAATAATGTTTTACTGAAGTGTTGTGTCCACAACTAGGTACAATTTTCACACACACATAAACATTTCCAAGAGTCCAGTGATGCATTCAAAAACAAAGCACATATCTATTATGTATCACTATTTAAGGGAACAATTACAAGAAAAGAAAGTGAAACTAGAGTTTGAGAAGTCTAAAGAACAACTTGGTGATATATTTACCAAGCCCTTACCGAAGGACACTTTTGAGTACTTGAGGACTAGACTAGGGGTTTGTCCCCTATCTATCAATCACTAAGGTGATTAGGAGGTTGCATCAAACTATACCTTATCATGTAATCATTCATGTTGATGCATGTAGCTCACACTTTAGGATTCCTAAGGCTGTGAAATAATTGTAGAAGTGAATTATATATCAGTACATGAAGGTACTTGATCTGGACCGAACAACAAAGAACTACTTGGTTGTTGAAGAGCTATTTATTTTCTTTTGGAATTGTTGTAAAAGGGAGAGAGATTTCTATGAAATATTGGGAGAGAGATTTCAATGAAACATCGATCCACTACAAGGAGATAAAGAGTCAAAGAACTGAAGAAGATCAAATCCACAGGGAGAGGTTGCATGAAATGTTGTTGTAGTGATTAAACATATTAAATATCAAGCTAGGGAGAGCTTACTGAGCTAAAAAATTTATCTATATAGTTGTAGAATAAATGTTTGGTATGGTATGGAATATTTCATATTGTTTGTATTTCCATCAAGGCCAAAGGGAGAGATTGATGACCTACAACTGATGAATAACTTGATGAACTGAAGAGATAGTGATTAGAGATCATTGAGCTATTAAAGTGATATGTAAGTGTTGGAAAGTGATGTTTTGTGAGCACTAGGGATCACTTAAGGGTTTCCATTTATGGAAAAAATTATGCTAGAGTGATCGCATGTAGAGAGTTTTGGTATTGGAGACTCAATCATGAAAATGGCTAAGTACAAAATCAGGATAACAGTATACTATGGTATAGTTTTGGTCAGCAAAGATAATATATGATGTATTATGGCTTGTGAAGTTAGTAGAAGATATTTTAGGATATGTAAGACCTTTAGTTAAGGTCACACATGTTTTGGTGAAGAGATTAGGAAGATACAATGATATGAAGGTACGCAAAGATAGAGAATCAGTGAAACAGGGCATATGAGTAGTTGCGATGACTGAGGTGAGGTTAGTTGGTATGAAAATGTGCTAAGTCAGATGGATATTGTATATTTCTAACACTCTGGTAATATATGATTGTTGACTCTATGTTGATCATTTGAAAAGTGATTATTATATTTTGTAATGTATTTTGAGAGTCAACTGGATGAAAGAATTTATATAAGTATAGAGTGTTTTGTGGAAGCGATAAGTGTGAGTGTGATGATGATGTGATGAATTTGAATCTGAGAGTAGAGAGAAGATGTGAGATCAGCATATGATAGAGTTATGACTAGAACTATCTAAGCATAGCAGATGCTTGTGTTGTTCACTTTGAAGAACATTTTGTGATAGTATTCTGATTGTAAGAGTTGTAAGCTCACCATCTTTAATAGGGTTTTTGTATACCCCTAACAAGGTTTTGTATTCCTTTAACAAGGAAATGTACTATGTAATAATAAGCTCCTAACAAGGATACTATATTTTAGTGCAAAGTTGTCGATACCATCCCCACCGGGGTTTTCCCTTGGTCGGGGTTTCCTTGAAAAAAAATCATGGTGTTATGAGTTATGTGTTGTGCATTTATGTTCTTTTCATTTCTACATTAATATGGTTTATTTACAATTGGTTAAAGTTTAAGTTAAAGTGTTGTAATACTAATTCAACCCCCCTCTTAGTATTACCTAATCCTAACAATTGGTATCAAAGCAATTGGCCCTTGGAGAGAAAGCTGAACAACTTAAGGGAGATTAGAATGGATTCAAAAAGTTTGTAAGAGAACTTTGAAGCAGCACTTGATGACCTGGAAAATGAAAAGGCTGAGAATGGTGAACTAAAATTCAAATTAAGAAGAGCAGAAGGTTTCATCAAGAAACTAAAGGAACAGCTTGAAGTTTCAAGAAGTCAGAAAAAAGACCTTATGGATAAGATCAAAGAGGATTTAGATAGTGATATATTAGATCAAGTAAAGAAGTTGGAGCAGGAAAAAGAAAAAATCAATTTTTTGATCATTAAAGAGATTCAACATGAAAAGGATGCAAGATACAAAGTTGAAGAGTCACTAAAAGAAGCAAATGAGAAAATAGGACAAATGAAGACTGAACTTGATCACTACAAGGATAAGTGTTAGGAATTGGAGAAGTACAATCATATCATAAAAGGAGAACTCACTCAATCCAAATTGCATATTGAGAAGTTGCACATGACCAGTGATAAGATTGATGAACAAAGAGAAAGACAAAAACCTAAAGAAGACATGACTAGAGTTGGATTCAATGAAGCATAATGTTCTAAGACTAATGAAGAAACACATGAAGCAAAGACTAAAGAAAGACCTATTCTTAAGAGACCTAGAGATCATACCAAACTTTTTAGAGGTAGATTCTTTAGATGCAACAAAGTTGGACACATGAAAAGAGATTGCAGAGGTAATAGTTCTTTCAAACCCTTTTCTGGTTATTGGTATAACTATTATGATTATGGAATAAGAAAGCAGAATGTAGAAAACATGATCAATCTAAATACAAATAATACATTAGAGAAGATTTAGCAACCAAGATCACATGCCTCAAATGAAATAACTTTGGGCATATTGCAAGGTATTGTAAGTTGTAAGTAAATCAAGATAGAAGGAGACCACCTACATATTACAAATGAAATAACCTTGGACACATAGTAAATTTTTTTAGATACAATGGAGAAGACAATAGAAGAGGACCAAGAGGACCACCTCCTGTGGTTATAAAGAAGAATGTTGGTGATAGTGGTAAAATTTTTACTGAGTACATGGATGAGTTTGAGAATCATTTCAAGAAATCTACAAATGAAGAGGATGAGAAATTGTGGAAGATAAAAGAGTTCAATAAGGCATTGGTTCATGGAGAGACAATAAATGCTACTGTGTCTTCACATGATGATTTCATTGAGACATCAACCTAGAAGGTTGCATGGCCTTAGGGGCAGCATTGGATGTAGATAATAGATTATATCCAGCCCCTAATTTTGTGGACTGAGATCATGCAAGCTTAGATATGGTATGTATAGACACTATGGAGTCTATGTTTATGATCGCAACACTTGGAGATTCATATTCTATGTTCGCAAGATTTGTGTTGACTGGACAACATGCGAAGTTGAGCTACCTGTGATTAATACATTCACTCAACTTGTGATGGATAAAATGACTTGAAGTATCTCATTTCTATATCGTGTGATAATCACTAACCAAGGAGAGTAGTGTGAAGAAGTATTTCAGCTACCTAGCAACCATATTGTGTGATTGATTCAAGTAGAAGTTTTGAAATTTAGCATGTTAAAGGTATTTAGACTTTATACTCTTTCAGAAGATATGGATGCACCTGTAATTTTTGATGTTGTGGATAGACTAAGGTACAAGTTCAAGAAGCACCCATTTAAGTCTTGTGAGGATGATCTGGAAGGAGCATTTTTGCAAACCCCTTATAGTGTATTGCATGTTGAGGATATTAGGGCATACATACACTATAAGTATGAGATCATAGGAGATGTTAATATCTATAGTTAATTATATGGGATGATAGAAGCAGATAGAAAGATGGTAGAAGAATTTAAACACTTAGAAGACCAGTCCATTATCAAGTTAACCCTACTGAATGAGTTCCATGAAACTAAATGGTTTAAGATAATCCTAAGCAGAATCCATGACTAGTTTATATGGATTGGAGAACAACCAGTTAACATATGTGCACAAATGATTCATGAGATAATTGGATTGGATAATACTGGAGCCCTCCCAATAGCAGAGAATAATATCAAAAAATAGGTGGAAAACTTAACCCATTCTAAGTGGGATAAGAGAGAAATGATAGTAAATGACATCTATATATCATCAAGATGTGAGATTGGTGGTAATGATATTAGGTTACAAGATTTTCTATAGCAACAAACCTAACTCAGTATCAACTGGAGTTATTATGATGGCATATAGAATTGTTATGGAAAATAAGAAATATAACCTATGTGAAGTTAGCACAATAGTTTTTGGAAAATTTGAAGGTAATTAAGAAAGACAAGTCTAAGGCATTTAGGTTTGGTTCATATGTACATCCACATTATACAAAAATTCCCTGGCATGCACCCTAGAGCATGGAAGGATGATGTACCTACTAGGATTCAAATTTCTGAGAGCTACCGAAGACAGGGCAAGAATTGGGTAGATGGAGAACTATTTTCTATGACCAAAATCCTACAAAGGTAGATGAAGGAAAGCTATACCTGATACCTGAAGATATAGTTGAGAAATTGACACAAGGGCAAGGAAGATACAAGCAAAATTAATCATATTTGACTCCAATTCAATCTACAAACAATCCATGCTCAGAGTTACACATAAAAGAAATATATAATTCACATGAAATAATGAAAACACAACATAAAATAAGGCAAGGCAACTGGCGACCAAACTAGTACAATTATATAAATCCTTCAACATGCCCGGCTGTGAGGCCTTTTGGGTTTCGGCCTTATACAAAGAGAATTATGAATTCAAAGTCTCAACTTGCATATTATCTTCTTGTCTATTTATTCTAGTCTTCTACTATCACTAATCCTACCATCTAAACCAATGTAAGCTTCTTATATAGCCAACTAAGCCACAAGTCGGCCAGTCAGGCATTTAATTACATTATAGGTCCACTTAGGAAGAGAAAACCAAAACTACTAAAATAATGAACACAACATGATGTGAAGTAACATTTAGGTCCATGCATGATCCAAGAACAAATCCCCAACTTCACAAGGTCCTATTTCCTCATACGAAACCACACAAGGCAAAGAGCTTCCACGTTTCATGTGAAAACTAGCTGGAAAGTTGATACCCGAGGAAAATAATGATAACTCTTAACTCTAGATGAATTAATATTTTCACTCTTAGGAGAAGGTTCAAAAATAGGTCCACATCATCACATTAACTTCGCATAACAAGAAACCAACAACTACAATGCAAACAAACTACAGGAATAGAAAAACATGAAATGTTTTTAGTTGATGTAAAATTGCTTAAAGACCCAAGATGCTCCTGCATCAGACACCTGGGGTAAATAAAGAACTGATGTCCACATCAAGAACTTCTCATATTCTGACCAAAATCATAAAGATCCAACTCAACTTGTGCAATCCATGAACTATCTTCAACTAGCTTATTTTTCCACTAAACTAGGTATTCCATGTAGTCCCTTCCTCTGGCACTCTTGCTTACTTTGGTATTCAAGATCTTCTCAATATTGTCTTTATTCTTCTTAGGATAATCTAGATCATCTTCTATCTCATCATTTGATTCAAAGTACTCAAAGCTATCAGTAATGTTGAATATAGGTGATATGTCCATGTTCGCTAGTAATTCTACTTCATAAGCATTCCCACTATCAATCTTCTTTAGAATCTTACAAGGTCCAAACTTCTTCATATTTCAGTTTGTTGTAGGTACCAACTAGAAATATATTATTCTTCAAATTATTCATAACCCTATCTCCAACTTTAAAAGATTTATGTCTCCTTCTCTTATCTTCTCTCTGTTTATATCTCAGATTACTGTCCTCCAAATTCCTTTTGACTTCATCATGTAAAGTTCTCATGTATATTGCAAAATCCTTAGCTTCAACACTTCTCCTTGTCTCAGTAGGAAAATATCTCAACTTTGTGGTTCCCTTAGGATGAAATCTAGTAACAATCTCAAATAGTGTCCTCTTAGTGTTTCTATTCATAGAATTATTATACGCAAACTCTTCTTATGCCAAAATTAAATCCCAATTACCAGGCTTATCTCCAACTAAACATCTCAACAAGTTTCCCAAAATTTTGTTCACAACTTTAGTCTATCCTTCTATCTAAGGGTGAAATGTAGAACTAAACTTCAACTCTATATTCATCTTCTTCCAAAGTGTTTTCCAAAAGTAACCAGTAAACTTAGTATCTCTATCTGAAATAATAGATTTAGGAAAACCATGCAATCTTACCACTTCTTTGAAAAATAGTTCAACTACATGTAAGGCATTAGATATCTTCTTACAAGGTATGAAATGAGCCATCTTTAAAAAATTTTCAACCACTACCAAAATATAATCATTATCTCTCTGATTTTTAGGCAATCCCATAGCAAAGTCCATACTCACATCTTCCCAAGGTCTATCAGGTACAGGCAAAGGTGTATACAATCCCAAATTTGAACTAGTTCCTTTTTATGTTTGGAAAATTTTGCAACCTTTAACCATTCTTTGTACATCCCTATAAATATGTGGCCAAAAGTATCTTTCTAAAGTCAGTTTCATAGTCTTATCAATCCCAAAATGTCCAGAAAGTCCACCACTATGTTTTTCATTTATTATGTTCTCTCTCATAGATCCTCTAGGTATGCACAACTGAACTCCTTTAAACAACAACTCTTCTTGAATGAAATAATTATCACTCAATGTTTGTTCCTTACAAGCTTTCCAAGGCTCTGCAAAATCAAGGTTAGTTTCATACAAACACTTCAAATCATCAAAACCAAGTACCTCAACTCTCATTCTGTCAGAAAATTTCTCCTTCGGCTCAAGGCATTAGCAACTTTATTTGATTGTCCACTTTTATGCTTCAATGAAAAGGAAAAATTCTACAAGAACTCAACCCACTTCATATGTCTCTGATTCAATTTATTCTGACTTCCCGAATACTTCAAAGATTTATGGTCAGTATATGACACAAAATCTTTAGGCATCAAAGAGTGTCTCCATTTCTTCAAAGATTGAACAATAGCATAGAATGTCTGGTCATAAACTGAATATTTTCTCTTAGCATCATTCAAATTTTCACTAAAGAAAGCTAAAGGTCTTCCTTCTTGACTCAAAATAGCTCCAACTACACTTCCACTGATATCACATTCAACTTGAAAAACCTTACTGAAATCAAGAAAATCAAGTGTAGGCAACTCTACAATTATTTGTTTCAATGTTTCAAAACTCTTTTGTGCTCCATGTGTCCATTTGAAATGCCTTTTATCCCCTTGTCTGTGTGAAAATTGTACCTAGTTGTGGACACAACACTTCAGTAAAACATTAGAGGTTACCAAATCAAGAAATTTGCAATATAAATGAAATAAACTAACCAGGCAATTTACTACCTTCTAGTAGGTGCGAGTATGGTATTCTTAGATTAGACCAAGATTAGTGACAATGCAACACCTAAACGAAGGATTTAAATGATTGAAAGCAATGAAGATGAAATGCAGATTATTTTATTTTATTTTTGGATTTTGAATGCAATAAGATGAAAAACTTGATATGAAACTAATCTAGAATGATTTGAAATGATATGAAAATTAATCTAACAATGATATGCTATGAATGAATGCTATGAACCCTCAAAAACAATAATAAAAATCTCACAATTGCCTTGTGTGCAAGAGCTTGATTCTTCAGATGTCAATTCGCCAGAGTAAGTATGCAAATTCAAGGGATCTATTATGAAGACCTGAGCCTTGTTTTTATAAAAATCTAGGGTTTGAGGATGCATAAGAAAAACCATAAATCACTCTTGATAAACTCAGGTTGATTTTTGAGTTAACGAGAAATTAAGAATAAATAACTCATAAAATCATGCAAAAGCAATTTTTATCTCAAAATAGAGTTTAGTTCTCTTTTTCAACTCATCATCATATGTTGAGTTTAGACAGTTAACAAATTGAAATTGAAAATTGATTTAAAGTTAACTTCTTTTCTGATTGTGCATGATTTAATATGAATTAATTTAATAAATATAGTGATTTATTTTACACTTAACTGATACTTGAATTAAAACAATTGATTTATGGGTTAATCAATTATTAAATCAAACTTTATTCCAATTAAATCATTAAATTTGACAACTTTGATTTTAAATCAATTAAATTAAATAAATATTCAATTGATTGTTTGTAGGAATTTTGATTTATTGTCAAAATAAAAACAATATTAATTAGGAATAAATGCAATTAAATCTAATTAAATAATTAAGTGGCAGAATTAAATTAATTAATTAAATATTCATCATATTCAATTAATCAACTTTAGGATAAATAATGATATTTATCACCAAATAATATTTAATTAAAGATAATTATGATAGATTAGGAATATTCAAAGAATATTCCTCGATGCAGAATTAAGATAATCAATTAGGTTTTTAATAAACTGATGTGCAGATGTTCCTTAGGCTAGGACTTTGATGTTGATTTTGATCGATTTGACGATGTAGAAGGTTAATGAACCTATAGCCCATTTTTGGGGTATTACACCCCTCTCATAGTTTTAGTCATATTATTACAAATAGAACTAAAATTATGATGAAATTCATATAAAAACTTGCCAATCCATGAAATGATCTTACCTTTCCAACATTCTCTGGTGTAGGCCAATCAAGTATAACTCTTATTTTCTCAGGGTCCATCTTCAATCCATCAACTAAAATTTCCAAACCAAGGTACACAATCTCTTCTTTCATAAATGAACATTTCTTCAAATTAATCAATAACTTTTCTTCCTTCAATCTCTGTAATACTTCTCTGATATGCTCAATATGTTCTTCCTTACTCTTACTGAATATCCAAATATCATCAAGATATACAATCACAAACTTACACAAGAATCTTTTCAAAAATTCATTCATCAGTCTCATGAAAGTACTAGGTGCATTAGTCAAACCAAAAGGAATAACTAACCATTCATACAAACCTTCATTAGTCTTAAAATAAGTTTTCCATTCATCCACTTCTCTAATCCTAATCTGATGATAACCACTCTTCAAATCAATATGATAGATGTTCTCCAATGGGTGCTCACACAAACTCCTATAGGACTCAATTAATCCTATCTTCTTAGATCCTACTCACTTCTATGATCTCATTGGTCTTAAGTGATAACTTTAAGACCCCTTGAACTCTATCCTATGAGTTCCTACCCTTGTGCTTAGCCTTGAAGGAAAACTATCTTTTAGTTTTGTCACAATGCTTTCAAACACCTAGAAGGCTCTCAATGTCTTTCTCTCACACATTGCCATTATGGTTGCAGGGGTACCATACTTCTTGAAAATTTTCATTTTGTTTCCATTTGAATCCATTTTTATGGATCTCAAATCCCTTTTCAATCAGGTTCAAAGGTTATCCTTATAGAGACCTAATTAGGCTTAGTTTCCTTGTAGCCCTTGACAGGGTCTTTTCCCAATTTCTTGTCAAATCCTTCCAAATAACATGCAAAAAAAAATTTACATTCAAGTACCCTTTTTGAAGTTACTTAAGATTTAGAGGGTTTTAGGGCTCTCAGGCCTCCGTACACTGGCTTCCTACAAAGTAGGGCTAATAGGCCTAATTTCTAGGAGTTTACTGATTTCTTGCTTGAAACCCAATAAAAAGAATTGTTCAATCTCCAATCTCGTCAACATGCATTGAAAACTTTATATTCTATCTAGAACCATTCTTTTTTAGTACATTCTTCCTTTCCCCTGCACATAATCATTCATTTCTTCACTGTCACACCTCTAACTAGGCACACTAGTCTCACCTAGGGCATGACTTTAAAACTAGAAGCTCGACTCTTCAGGACTCCTACCTTCATATAACTATTGTACATAGACTCCCCTAAAACATTCATCCACCCTTAGGAGATTCCCATGGTCGGATTTCATGGGGGAGCCATTGAAACTCAAACTACCCTGGACTGGACTAGGAGACTCTCTAAACACTAATAAATCTATTAATGTCACTAAACTAAATCTAAAATGCTTACACAAAGAAAGAAAAAGTCTTATATCTAACCTACCAACATAGATCTAAAGCTCAATCAAAGAGTTCAATCCATTTGATCACACTGTCACACAAGAATGCTCGGGTATCTCCTAAAACCAAAATTACAGAGCTTCCTTTCAATTCAAAAACTTCTTTACATTCACATCTACCTCAAAATATGAGCCATTCAGTATCATAAGATAACTCCACCATGTTAGGCCTTAGAATTCATTTCCCACTCCTAGAATGGAGGGGATCCTATGTGGTCGAGTTGCATGCAACATTTGCATAAAGTTGCAAATGTTGTCATGACAACTTTTGGCATCTTTTGCAATAAAGAGGTAACCTATATTCTAGGGCCTCTATCCCACTCAATTCAAAGACCTAACCTCATTTAAGCCTAATAAGGCATCTTCTTTACTATTCCAGGGTTTAGGACATATTTAGACTCATTTCCCTAAGTAAGCCAAAATTGAGCAATAAAGGAACCTAACTAAACTAGGTTGGATTAGATACTAACTATCAATCCACCTAGTCACACACTTGGAAAGACCTTCTACGGTCCAAAATAAACACACACAATGACTTGGCTAAGGTCAATTACAAGCCAAAATATTTCAAGACTAGGAGGTTAGCCTAGGTGCTCCTTCACCATCCTCCCCAAGTGAAAGCTTTCAATCCATCCTTGGATTGAGTAAGTTGAGGTCAATGCCCAACTTTTTAAACTTTGACTCCTTGATCCATATTGCATCTGCATCTAGTTGTCCTTGCCATTTTACTAAATGTTCTTTGTACTCTTTGGTTCTAATATTCTTATAAATTCTAGAATCCAGTATATAGTCTACCTTCTTGATTGGTGTAGATGGAAAATGGAGTTCATCTACATCTTGAATGACTTTAGTTAAGCTCCTATCAAGATTAGGGGTTGGTCCCTTATATGGAACTAGGTCTGCAACATTGAAGACAGGTGACATTCCACTATCCTTTGGTAACTCCACCTTATATGCATTGGCTCCATAATTTGCCAATATAGGACATGGGCCAATCCTTCTCATCTGCAACTTGTGAAGGACTCCTTTTTGTAACCAAGCTTTTTTGAGATGTACCATCACTAAATATCCAACTTTGAAGTGGACTTCCCTTCTACTTGCATCAACCTTACTCTTTATTTTCTCAGTGTTATCAATTAGTGTTTTCCTAATTGTATCATGAACCTCTTATATAGCATAGACAAAATCTTCAAGATATCCACTCCCTTTAACTCCATCCTTCAATTCTCTTAGCTCATAGATCCCTCTAGGGTGTATTCCATAAACAATTTCAAAAGGGCTCCTACCTGTGGTCTTGTTCATAGTGTCATTGTAAGCATACTCAACCTGCCCAATTAGTTGATCCCATTGTTGACCATATTCCTTAGTCAAGCATCTTAGGAGATTTCCAAGACTCATTTTTACCACCTCAGTTTAACCATCAGTCTGAGGATGGTATGCAGATCCAAAGGATAGATTGGTGCCTAACCTTTTCCATATAGTCTTCCAAAAGTGACTCATGAACTTAGTGTCTCTGTCTAACACTATACTCAAGGGAAATCCATGTATCCTGACTATCTCTTTAAAGAAAAGAGAAGCTATTTGACTAACATCATTGGTTGTTTTGCATGGCACAAAATGAGCCATCTTGTTGAATTTTTCTACTATCACATAGACACTGTCCATTCCATGTCTTGTCTTGGGTAACCCAACTACAAAATCCATGCTCAAACATTCCCATGGCCTAGTGGGAATAGGGAGTGGTTGGTATAGGCCAGCATTGGAGGAATTTCCTTTGGATTTTTGACATACAATACAACTCTCAAAATACTTGCTAATATCAGTATTCATTCTTGGACAAAAGTAAAATCTATGAACAAGTTCTTGTGTCTTAGTGACCCCAAAATGACCACTCAATGCACCATTGTGCTTTTCCTGAATTAAGTTTTCCCTTATAGATCCTCTAGGGACACATAATTGACTTCCCTTAAATAGGAGATTACTTTGCAAAGTATATTCAGAATACTTACTATGAAAGTGATTCTTATGTTCTTGACATACCTTATAAATGTCTGCAAAGTCTTCATCATCACCATATAGATCCTTGAAGTTGTCTATCCCCATGCTCTTCAATTGTATCTCCTAGATAGTGAGAGCTCTTCTACTCAAGGCATCTGCCACCTTGTTCTGTACTCCCTTCTTGTGTTTGATGTTGAATGTGTATGCTTGCGGGTATTGAACCCACTTCATGTGCTTGTGACTGAGTTTCTCTTGAGAGTTCAAGAAACTTAAAGCTTGGTTGTTTGAATAGACTATGAACTCTTTGGGAAGCAAGTAATCCCTCCATTTTATTAAGGCCTGAACTAGAGCATACATCTCAAGATCGTAAGAAGAATATTTCTTCTTAGCTTCACTCAACTTCTCTAAATGGAAAGCCATAGGTCTCCCCTCTTGGCTCAAGATAGCTCCAATTGCAACATTGCTTGCATCACATTCTACTATGAATAATTTCTCAAAGCTTCAAAAAACCAAAATAGGTTGTGTAGCAATCTTTTTCTTCAACAATTTAAAACTATGGTTAGCTTGTTCATTCCATACAAACTTAGTGTTCATGCCTCCTTTTATAGTGTCCAACATGGGAGCACAAATAGCACTGAATTTCTTAATAAACTTCCTATAGTATTGGGCAAGGCCATGAAAATGTTAGAAATAGGGAATACTGAGAGGTAGGGGTGAATCAGTATTCTAAAAACTTTATCTTTTTCCCAATTATGGATATAACAGATTATCTTTATACATGCATAACATAAGAAGCTAAACAACATGCATAACAATAAAGAACTCAAAACACATTATTTATTCTCGAGGAAACCCTGGCCAAGGTAAAACCCCGGTGGAGATGGTACCCACAAAGATCCACTAATCAAAAGTATCATGTTAAGGATGTTGACCCTATTAGGAGTCTATTACAAGAATATAGTGTATCAGTCCTGATTAAGGGACTATAGGCCTTGTTAGAAGTCTCAACCCTATTAGGAGTTGTAGTACAAAATGTGATTACCAGATGAGCCCATTGCCCAAACAAGTAATGTACAGTATACACTAATTAAAAAATAGGTTAAGGTACATAGCCTTATACTTCTTTCATCAATATCACTTCACTGCTCTTTCACTATCGCTATTACATATGCTTCATATACTTCACATCATATCACTTGTCCTTCTTTTTCAATACTACTACAATTACTTGCTACTGCCATTATCTTTACAATTACAATTACATTTAGATTTATACCAATAGCTTTATCCAAGATTTAATATCTTGGATGTCATCCCTTTATATTGTTAAGTCATTATTTTGATAAACAAAATAATCCCTTAACTCTTTAATAGTTATGCCTTCATATTTTGTCTTGTCAGCTTTACACTGTCTTCGGTAAAACTATCATAACTTCTTCCGTACATGCCATACTAACTTGTGCTCTAAGATGGGTGATCAATAGACATCATAGAGTCTATTTTCAATTGCACAAGCACTGAACTTACTCCAGTCGATGTCACAAACAAAAACTATATCTAGGTTCACTAGTAAAACACTGTCTCACACTTAGACAAATTTGCAATGCACTCTATCATACTTGCTCTCTAACTTGTGTGATCTTCATGTGGATCATATGTTACCATAATGACAAAATCTATGCAATCAACTCAGCCAAATTGCCAACAATCTCCCCCTTTGTCATTGGTGGCAACATATGAGAAAATTGGCTAAGTGTACAACTCAAAATCTCAAAAAATGTTCAAAACTGTGGCCATAGTATAAAATACATACTATCCTTATAAATCCTTAAAAATTATTTCCTCTAATATAGTACTCCCCCTAAGAGTAACAACCCTTATCATATATTATCAATTTTCTTCTATATATCTCTTCCCCTTTAACAACAATGACAAAATAAGGTAGGGAGGGTCACAAAATTGTATCACAAAAAGTTATACCTCAATTCATTTATTGCAAAGCCAGTAGGCTTGCAACACAATCTGAAAAATCTATCTTCATGGCTTCTATCTCCTTCTCCCATGATTTCTTAATGGAATCTACCACATTAAGTAGTGCGCTCAGTCCATAAGAATAAATTTCACATGCTTGGAGGTTTTCAAAGTTAAATTTCTGAAAAGATGTCTTTGTTGAAAGACAATCTTCCAATTGTTCTTCAATTATGCTCAACTTCATAGAAGGATGCTCTCTCAAAAGAGTGTATCTTCTCAATTTCCTATCTTTCTCATCTTGTACAACTCTAATTTCATCATAAAGTTTTCTAACTTTCTTCTCAACATTACAGACCTTCACATTAAGACTCGATAGAAGGTTTGTTTCATTTAGAATCGTTGCTTCCTTCAACTTTATCTTCTAATCTTCCTCAGGTGTCAAAGTCTCTGATTTTGTACATTATATGTACAAATATTTTCCTATTTCCAAATGCTTCCTCAAATCCTTGATACAAATATCAAGAGTATTGATATCATTGCTGATATACTAACTGATGTTCAAAATCATTCTAGCCTCATAGTCTGCTTGTGCTTTTACTTTTGAAATATTAGCTAGGTTTTTAAATTCATTATCAAAGCTACTCATTACCTTCTTTGCCTTCTCCATAGGGTCTATTTCTAAAATTTGTGTAGTCACAGTACTTTGTAACGTCTCAATTAGTTCCTTCAGACACCCTTCAAGACTCTTCACATTCGTATTCTTACCAATTATTTTGTTCAAGGATGTAATCAGTTCCAACTAATCATCATCATCTACTTCTTTTCCCAAATGCTCAATCATAGATCCAATTTGAGTCTTCTTTCTAGTCTTAGGAGTAAGACTGATGTATTCTTTGGTGGGAAGGGGAACTTGTTCTTTTGTAACTGGTGGTTCCACAACAGTGGTCTCTGTCATCTCTTCTTCTTTTGTAGCTTCCTATTCCTCAAAGGCCAAATTGTCAACAATGTTCTCCAAATTCTTGAATACATTTTCATCAGTATCCAAGGTGATTTGTGTACCTTCTACATTCATTGATTCATCTTCAATATTAGTAGCTAGAGAAGAGGGAATGTCCTCTTATACTTTCTCACCTGCTTGCTCTGCTGCAACTAATGATTCTCCAACATATTCTACCATAACCTTGATAATTGCTTGTTTAGTCTTAGAATGTACTTCTTCATCCCTGCCTCCCATAATTTGAATTGTTCTCCTTTTGGTTCTCAGATGGGTGCTTAGGGCTTTCATGATTTGATTGAATTGAGCTTCATCTCTTATCTCACAAAGCTTCCTCATAAGCTTTTCTCTGATAGTTGTCTCTTCCTCTGATGCTCTCTTCTTCCTATTCAGAAGTTTGTTGTAAAGATCATCAGGTATCTATCCTTGAATAGTATCAAACTTCTTGCCAGTCAAGATCATATGCTTCACAACTGCATTCTCCAGATTAAGTCTATCAATATAATCATAAAGATCATAATATTTGTTCATTCTTGTAAAGTCACCATTCTCAATAAGTTGCTCATTAACCTTTTCAACTTTTGGTTTCCAAGCTTTCTTCTTTGTAGTGACATCATCTTTAACCTCTACAATCTTTCTTGGAATAGGTTGCACTAGAGTTTTATGCCTCTTTCCTGGTCTAGTGGCACTTTCCTTAAGTCTTTTTCTAGGGGTGGAGGAAGTGGATCTAGTAGACATCTTTGTTTCTATGTCCTTCTCAGGTACTTCCACTTTCACCTTTACTTGTGGTTCTTCCTATGGCACTGCAATGAATGATAAAGGAGGGATAGACAAAACTTCCTTTTGTCCACTCTCTCTGATTGTTGTTGCTATCTTCTTTGCTACTAAAAACTCTCTCTCTATCATTCCTATATCTTTTAAGATTTTCTTAATGGTGCTCTCAACTCTCTTCTTAGACTATTTCTCTTCAATTAGAATCTTTGCAGAGTTGAAGTTCTCCTCAAAGGTTCCAAACCTGTTACACTGAGTGTCCAACTTACACTTCAATAGTCTTCTAACATACTCTTCAATTTCTACCTCATATATTTCATAGCCAAGAGGGTCTATGAACTCTTTTCTAGGCTCTACTGCTTTAGTATAGGTAAGGTCAGTATCCACCATAAAACATATATCATCTTTATATTTTTCAACAAGATACTTAGGGATCCTTGATCTACTAGATACAATATTTTGAAATGTCTTAATAACAAGTACTACACTCTCATTAACACTGTCAATAACATGCTTTTTGTATACTACATTAATCCTTTCCATTGTAGTTTTTCCATCATTCCAATCATTTCCTATGGTGTAAGGGAATCTCCTCAAAAGATGAAAGAACATATATGTTATTAGGGATGAGAACCTAAACTATGTATACTTAGTTTTCTTGATCTTCTCCAAGTTCTCAAACAATTGAATTCTAAGAATTTCACACATATCAATTGGTACCCTGTCAACACACATAAGATAAGCTGCATGTACCATTCTAGCTACCATGTCATCTTCTCTTGAATTAGCACAAAACTTAGTAGTTAGGATCTTACATATGTATCTCACATCATCTTATTTAATCTTACTAATCAAAATTCCTCTACCATGATAGGATGAATTTGTGTTGTTAATAATTATTTTCCTCATGTTTATCTCATTAAAAAGAATAGCTCCAATCTTAGATAATCTAGTGACTTCATGAATCAAATCGGTTGTAATATCTATCACTCTATCTTCTAGCCAAAACTTTCCATTATGGATTCTACTCAAAATAATCTTAGTGCATTCTTCATTATCAAATTCATACTGTAATCCATATTTGACAATTTCATTATTTTCCAAGTATTCAAAACCTTGTTTTAGTGTCATATCCTAATTGTACATCTTCTGATATTCATCTGTGAAATCACTATCATTCACTGTCTCCATTTTGCATCCAAGATAACTTCTAACATTTTCTAAATGTAAAACTCCATCTGGTACGGATGATTATGCAAACCTAGGGTCTTCTTCCAAGGGTTCTACTAGTTCCCTTTTCAATTTAGGTCTATTCTTATCTCTGACATTGTGTATTAAGGAAACATCCATGATTTCTTCAAATGCCTTTACTGATTCAAAGATTTGCCAAGTAAAATACCTCAATTTCATGATTTTAGGGCTTGCGTAGACTCGGCACACAATTCTCATCCAAATCCTTTCAAAATGCTTTCTATCACTACTCTTTGATCTCCTTGACACTTGAATTCTCTTTGATGATCAAATAATACCAATCATAACCTTTTATTAATTCAATCTCACTTAGATCTGACATCGCATTCAATTCTTTTTTTGCTTCTTTCCAAAAAGTTGTCTCTGCTAACCTGCAAAACTTAAAACTTCTTGCGATCTCACAAAACATAATATTTTTCTTTGCACTCTTAACCATAGCATTAGAACATCATAAAAAACCTTGTATTAACTATGCAAGACTCGGTTCATCATATATCTACTTCTATACTAAATCTAAGTTCCTATTCTACTGCAATTTACATGAATTAAGTACTTTGAGATAGGTCAGGTAAAGATTCATTCTTACCTTTCAATACTTCACCTTTTTTATTACCTTCAATGTTGAATATGTCTTCTTGATCTATGCTTTTGATAAACTTCACTTCATCTAAATTACTACAGCATCCTTTCTAACTGTTACTAGCATTTTCATTTCTTCTTGCATGATTCCTGGGTTAGGATTAGGATGAAAAACTCTATTGTTCATTCTACAAAACCTTTTTGTATGTCCAATCTTGTTGCATATCTGACAAACAATTCCATTGTTTCCATATCTTGGTCCAGGTTGATTGATTTGTGATCTGTAGTTTCTAGCAATGTGTCCAACCTTGTTGCATCTATGACATACTATTCCACTTCTTCTATTCATATCTTCAGTAGGTTTCTTATCTACATTATTAGTATTCCTAAACATTCTACTACCATCATTATTCTAAATAAATTTAGGTTTCCTACAATCAATAGCTCTATGTCCAAAACCATGACAAATGTAACAATAACCATTAAGACGTTTAAATTGTTTACTTGTGCAATCTCTCTTCATATGACCAATAGTATTACAAGAAAAACATCTACCTTTGAATTCTCTTTGCATACCTTTGGGTGATTCCTCTTGCTTCCTTGATTCTTCTTCTTTAGGTGTATCTTCAGATTTGTTGATCTCATCAGGCTTCTTCTCATCGATGCTTTCAGATATCTTCAGATCTGGTTCCTTGCCTTCATAATTTTCTTTGAAAGTGTTGAATCCAAGACCAATCTTATCATAGAATGGTTTCTGATAAGATATTTGTTCATCAATCTTCTCACTAGTTGAATATAGCCTTTCAAGTTGTTGTTTGGATTGAGTCAATTCACCTTTCACAATCTTATTGTATTTCTCAAGTTCAGATGTTACTTTAGAAAGTTTAAATTTTAGTCCTTCATTTTTTAGTCTTTAGACTTTCATTCTCAGATTTCAAATTTGCTTCATTCTTTCCATTTCCATCTTTCAAACTAAGCTTCAAATTTGCTATCTTTAATTCATGCTTAAGGATCTCATTTTCTTTTTCCATATTGTCATCACAATCTTCAATAAAAACTTCAGATTCCTTTTCAAATCTCAGATCTTCCAATTTGTTTTTCAATTTCTTAATGAGGTTATTTTCATAATCATACTTTCTTTTCAAAGTATCTTTTTCAATAGTAAGCAAGTTAATTTGTTCAAGAGCTTCTTCAATATTCTTCTATAGTTGATCCATATCCATAGAGATCTTACTCAAGTTGCTAGGCTTTCCTTGAATGATTCTTTTCCGAGTAACTAAGCTCTAATACCAATTATCAAAAATAGGGAATACTAAGAGGGAGGGTGAATCAGTATTCTACAAACTTTATCTTTTGCCCAATTATGGATATAACAGATTATCTTTATACATGCATAACATAAGAAGCTAAACAACATGCATAACAATAAAGAACTCATAACACATTATTTGTTCTCGAGGAAACCCTCGCCAAGGGAAAAATCCAGTGGGGATGGCATCCACAAAGATCCACTAATCAAAAGTATCTTGTTAAGGATGTTGACCCTATTAGGAGTCTATTAAAATCATATAGTGTATCAGTCCTAATTAAGGGACTATAGGCCTTGTTAGAAGCCTCAACCCTATTAGGAGTTGTAGTACAAAATGTGATTACCAGATGAACCCACTGCCCAAACAAGTAATGTACATTATACACTAATTAAAAAATAGGTTAAGTTACATAACCTTATACTTCTTACATCAATATCACTTCGTTACTCTTTCACTATTGCTATTACATATGCTTCATATACTTCGCATCATATCACTTGTCCTTCTTTTTCAATACTACTACAATTACTTGCTACTGCCATTATCTTTACAATTACAATTACATTTACATTTATACCAATAGCTTTATCCAAGAGTTAACATCTAGGATTTCATCCCTTTATATTGTTAAGTCATTATTTTTATAAACAAAATAATCCCTTAACTCTTTACTAGTTATGTCTTCATATTCTGTCCTGTCGGCTTTACACTGTCTTCGATAAAATTGTCATAACTTCTTTCGTACATGTCGTACTAAATTTCACTTTGAGATGGGTGATCAATAGACATCATAGAGTCTATTTTCAAGTGCACAAGCACTAAACTTACTCTAGTTGACGTTGCAAACAAAAACTATATCTAGGTTCACTGGTAAAACACTGTCTCATACTTAGACAAATTTGTAATGCGCTATGTCATACTTGCTCTCTGACTTGTGTGATCTTCATGTGGATCATATGTTTCCATAATTACAACATCTATGCAATAAACTCATCCAAATTTCCAACATAAAACTTCTTACCTCTTTGGTTGTCTTTGGAGTAGGCCAACTGAGGATGGCTTCCACTTTGCTAGAGTCCATTTTCAAATTGCCATGAGACAATACAAACCCAATGTATACCAATTCCTACCTCATAAATTCACATTCCTCCAAATTTATCATCAACCTTTCATCATCCAACCTCTTGATAACAATCTCTAGGTGTTGGAAATGTTCATCTTTTGTTTTGCTATAAATTAGTATATCATCAAGATATACCACTACAAATTTGCCAATGTAGTCCTTGTGGACTTCATTCATGAGCCTCATGAATGTGGAGGGGGCATTAGAAATTCCAAATGGCATGACAAGCCATTCATACAAACCCTCATTAGTTTTGAAGGTTGTTTTCCACTTGTCTCCCTCATGGATTCTAATTTGGTGATAGCCACTCTTTAATTCTATCTTGGTAAAGTACTTGGCTTCTCCTAGACAATCCATTAGGTCTTCTATCCTAGGGATAGGCAACTTGTACCTAATGGTTATCCTATTTATGACCCTTGGATTAGTACATAGTCTCCAAGTTCCTCCCTTTTTACATGCTAGGATATGGATACGACACATGGGCTAATGCTCTTTCTTATAAGACCTTGGCTTAAGAGTTCTTGGATTTGTCTAGCAATTTCCTCATTTTGTTGAGGGGTCATCTTATAAGCTACCTTATTTGGAAGGGTATCTCTTGGTGTGAATTCTATCCTATGTCTCACAGCTCTTTCAAGGGGTAATGTTGATGGTTTTCCATCACTAACAATGCCTTCATAGGTCTACAACATATTTTTTATCTCCCTTGGTTGCTCTAGCTTCTTGGCTTCCTTATCACTACTTACCTCTTTTGGCCTTAGCACTAGTGCAAAGCCAACTGCTTCCCCTTCTTCAAGGACTTCTAAGAACTCTTTCTCACCCAACATGAGAATATTGGGGCTTGTTGACTTTACCTCTACATCTTCTAACAGTGACTGAATCTTGAATGTCACATTATCCTTTTTGAAGGAGTATGAGCTCTTCACTCCATCATGCATTGCCTATCGGTCAAATTTCCATGGTCTACCTAGGAGCAAGTGACATGCATCCAAAGGTAACACATCACATAGAACCTTGTCCTTATATCCTCCAATTGAAAATTCAACCCAAGCCTACTCATTAACTAAGACATGATGCCCTTTGTTGAGCCATGTGACCTTGTAAGGATTAGTATGGGGTATCCTCTTCATCTTCAACTTGTTGACTAGCTCCTCTGACACTATGTTGTTAGTAGAACCTAAGTTTATAATGAATCTACACACTTTTCCCATCATTTTACACTTGATCCTAAATTGGGACCTTCTTTGACTAGTTCCTTAATCAGTGTTCTCCTCATCATGAGGTTCTCACCTTCCTACGATTCTAAAGGTACCTCAAGGGATTTCACTCCTCCACTTGTCTCTTCATGAACAAAATTAACTCTCTTATCAACTCCTTGAGAAGTACTACCCTTCTCTGGACACCTATAAGCAGGGTGTCCCATTTGGTTACAGTGGTAACACTTCATGTTGGCAAAATAGTTGTCTCTACCTTGTCCACCATTTCTTCCTCTATTGTTAGAGCTCCTTCCTCTACTACATCTTCTAGGGCCTCCTTCTTGTTGTTTAGTATACTTAACTTCTCCTTGAGTCCTTTTCTTTGAGCTCCTTTCACCATATCCACTTCTTTTTCCTCTACTATCTCTTCCTCTACCTCTTCCTCTTAAAGTGCTAGAATCTTGTTTCTTCCTTAACTTCTCCTCTACCTTGATAGCAAGCTGGGAGCATTTTTGTATAGTGTCTAGAGTCAAGAGACTCATCTCATCCTAAATATTCCACTTAATTCCATTAAGGTATCTTGCTACCTTTACCTTTTCATCCTCTACAACTCGAGATCTCATGCAAATTCTTTCGAACTCTTCAGTATAGGAGTTCACATCCAACTCCTTTTGCCTAAGACCTTGTCTTTTCTTATAGAGTTGGATTTTATAATCCTCTAGCACATATGCATCTCTGATTTTGGCTACCATTTCCTTCCATGTAGCAATTGGATTCTTTCCTTCTTTCACTCTCTCATCTTGGATAAATTTCCACCAAGTGAGTGAAGGGCCTCTCAATCTTCCTTTAGCCACTTTCACCTTTTGAGCCTCAGTGATGCCATCACACTCAAAGTGGTTCTCTAGTCCTTCTATCCAATCTAGGACTACCTCTGGTTCCATCTTCCCATTGAAGATTGGAATACCTTCTAGTACTTTCCCACTCAAGGCTTTTAATGCCTTCATGAATGGTTCTTCAGCCAGATTTGGATCTAGTTCAGGGACTTCATCCTCCAAAAGGATCTCCTTTTGCTTCCCCTCTACTTTGTCTTTGTCTTCCTCAACCTTCTCATCTACTTCTTCTACCTTTAGTTCTAATTGCTCCAATCTTTCCCTCAATAACCTATTTTCCTCTTCCTGGTCTTCCACTTTCTTTGCTAACTCACCATTAGTCACCAATGTATTATCTCCTATAGAATCAGTAGGTTGCAACATTAACCAGAAGCCTGATCAAATAAAGCTCTGATACCAATCTGATAGATGTTCTCCAAGGGGTGCTCACACAAACTCCTATAGGACTCAATTAATCCTATCTTCTTATATCCTACTCACTTCTAGGATCTCATTGGTCTTAAGTGATAACTTTAAGACCCCTTGAACTCTATCCTAAGAGTTCCTACCCTTGTGTTTATCCTTGAAGGACAACTATCTTTAGTTTTGTCACAATGCTTTCAAACACCTAGAAGGCTCTCAATGTCTTTCTCTCACACATTGCCATTATGGTTGTAGGGGTACCATACTTCTTGAAAACATTCAATTATTTTTCCATTTGAATCTATTTTGATGGATCTCAAAGCCCTTTTCAATCAGGCTCAAAGGTTATCCTTATAGAGACCTAATTAGGCTTAGTTTCCTTATAGCCCTTGATAGGGTCTTTTCCCAATTTCTTGTCAAATCCTTCCAAATAATCTACAAAAAAAAAGTTACATTTGAGTACCCTTTTCAAAGCTACTTAAGATTCAGAAGGTTTTAGGGCTCTCAGACCTCCGTACACTAGCTTCCTACAAAGTAGGGCTAATAGGGCCAATAGGCCTAATTTCTAGGAGTTTACTAATTTCTTGCTGGAAACCCAATCAAAAGAATTGTTCAATCTCCAATCTCATCAAAATGCATTGAAAAATTCATATGATATTTGGAACCATTATTTTTCTATACATTCTTCCTTTCCCCTACATACAATCATTCATTTCTTCACTATCACACCTCTAACTGGGCACACTAGTCTCACCTAAGGCATGACTTTAAAATTAGAAGCTCAACTCTTTAGGACTCCTACCTTCATAAAAATACTATACATGGACTCCCCTAAAACATTCATCCACCCTTAGGATATTCCCATGGTTGGATTTCATAGGGGAGCCATTGAAACTCAAACTACCCTGGACTGGACTAGTAGACTCTCTAAACACTAGTCAATTTATTGATGTCACTGAACTAACTCTAAAATGCTTGCACAAAGAAATAAAAAGTCTTATATCTAACCTACCAACATAGATCTAAAGTTCAATCAAAGAGTTCAATCCATTTGATCACACTATCACACAAGAATGCTCGGGTATCTCCTAAAACCAGAATTACAAAGCTTCCTTTCAATTCAAAAACTTCTTTACATTCACATCTACCTCAAAATATGAGCCATTCGGTATCATAAGATACCTCCTCCACCATTTTAGGCCTTGGCATTCATTTCCCACTCCTAGAATAGAGGGGATCCTATGTGGTTGATTTGCATGCAACGTTTGCACAAAGTTGCAAATGTTGTAATGACAACTTTTGGCATCTTTTGAAATAATGAGGTAACCTATATTCTAGGGCATCTATCCCACTTAGTTGAAATAACTAACCTCATTTAAGCTTAATAATGCATCTTCTTTACTATGCCAAGGTTTAGGACATATTTAGACACATTTCCCTAAGCAAGCCAAAATTGAGCAATAGAGGAACCTAACTAAACTAGGTTGGATGAGATACTAACTATCAATCAACCTAGTCACACACTGAATTGGCTAAGGTCAGTTACAAGGCAAAATATTTCAAGACTAGGAGGTTAGCCTAGGTGCTCCTGCACCACAATCTTTTTGAAATACTTCACTCCACTCAAACTATCCATTATGTCATCTGTCCTAGGCAAAGGAAATATGTACTTTATTGTTATCTTGTTTATAGATCTAGAATTGGTGCACATTCTCCATTCTCCATTCTTTTTTGGTGCTAACACAGTAGGTACTGCATAAGGACTCAAACTTTCCCTAATCAAACCCTTCTTAATTAATTCTTGCACTTGTCTGTTCAACTCAATCTTTTCATCAGGTGTCAACCTATGTGGTACTTTATTAGGAAAACTAGCTCCAAGTATCAAATCCATACAATGACTTATACTTCTCATAGGAGGAAAACCATTAGGTGCATTATAAAAAATGATGTCATGAAATTTAGTCAACAAAGGTTTAACCTCAAGTGCATGTTCTAACTCATCTTGTTTCTTATTTTTCCTTGGAATTAAATCATAACAAACATTTTGTTCTTTCATTTCTCTTGCAAACTTTTTACCATCAACCAAGCATACTCTGACCGTAGTACAATGACCTTCATCAAACTTCTCTACTAAAGGCAATAATATTTGTTTCTTCCCATTAATCCAAATAGTATATTGATTCAATCCACCATCATGCAAATCTTTCCTATCATATTTCCAAGGTCTACCAAAAAGAATATGACAACAATCCATAGGCATAATATCACACAAGACTTCATCATGATAATTCCCAATTTTGAATTTAACAAGTCATTGTTTACTTACAAGTAGTTTATGCTCCTTTTGGATCAAAGCAATATGGTAAAGCTTGGGATGTCTCAATCTCTACAATTGCAACTTGTTAACCAGCTCTTTGGATGCAAAATTATCAGAACTTCCACTATCAATGATTACCTTGCAACATTTATCAGTGATCTTACATCTGGTTCTAAACAAACTTTTTCTCAGAATAGGTTCTTCATCAACTTCTTCATTCAACAATATCCTTCTTAGCATCAAGTTCTCACCATGTTCAGGTTCATTAGATAATTCCTCAACTTCTTCACAATCCAAATTGTTTCTTCCATTACCTCCAGTCTTCTTTCCAGAGTTAGTTCATTCAAAAGCTCTATGTCCCTCTTCACCACATTTGTAACAAGTACCTTTAAACTAAGATTTCTTATCTCTTTTCCCACTATTGTTATTCCTAGAGTAACCGGTATAGCTACCTCTAGAGTAGTTACCTCTTCTACTAGCAGGTTCATCTTTCCATTCTTTATCTTGCACTGCATTTTCAAATCTACTACTTTCTCCATAAGTTCTACCTCTACTTCTCTAAAATCTGCCACCTTTTCCTCTCTATCTTTGATCATGTCTTTTTGTCAATCGTTCTTCTTCCTTGAAAGAAAATTGGTATACTTCTTCCACATTATCTATTTTAACATAACTAATCTCATATTGAATCAATGTCCTCAGGCCATTTAGGTATCTAGCCACCTTCTCAACTTCATCATCCACATGTCTAGATCTGATATCCAATTTGTAAAATTCCTCAGTATATTCTTTCACACTCATGTCCCTTTGTGTAAAATTTTGCATTTTTCTCATCAAACTAACTTGGTAATCAACTGGAAGAAAATTCTTCTTCATCTTTCCAAGCATCTTCATCCATGTCTTAATCTTTTCCTTTCCTCTCTTATGTATCTCACTTTGCCAATGATCCCAACAAAGAGATGCATGACCTTTCAACTTTTTGACTGTTATCTTAACTTTCTTATTATCAGGAGTACCTTCATACTCAAATTATTTATCCATCTCAGAGATCTAATCCAAAAGTGCATCGGTCTCAAGTCTTCCATCATAGAAAGCAACTTCAAATGCAGGTCTAGAGTTAGCCTTAGACAAAAATCTCCAAAGTCTTTCCTCATCCTGCTCAACTTCAGGTTCAAGATTAGGTGCTACCTCTTCTTTGTCACTAAAATATTCAAGATGTGTGCATCTTCTCTAGGTTGTCACTATAGCTTCAAGCCTCATTACAATCTATCTTAACATATCCATGATAGCATTATCATTTCCTCTACCACGAACCATCTTGACAATTAGGTTCCAAAAAGATCATAACCTTCTACAAGTTATAGGTTAGATCTCAAATCCACCACCTACAACCAATCCAATAAGGTTCTCCATGATCCAATCCACAAGAAAGAACTCGCTTTGATACCACCTGACACAGGGGCAAGGAATGTTCAAGAAAATTTGACTCCACTTGAATCTACAAACAAGCCCTGCTCAAAGTTACACATAGAAGAAATATATAATTCACATGAAATAGTGAAAACACAACATAAAATAAGGCAAGGAAATTGGTGACCAAATTGGTACAATTATTATAAATCCTTCAACATGCCCGGCTGTGAGGCCTTCTAGGTTGTGGCCTTATATAAAAGAATTATGAATTCAGAGTCTCAACTCATATACTATCTTCTTTTCTATTTTTTCTAGTCTTCTACTATCACTACTCCTACCATCTAAACCAACCTAAGCTTCTTATATAGCCAGCTAAGCCACAAGTTGGCCAGTCAGGCATTTAATTACATTATAGGTCCACTTAGGAAGAGAAAACAAAAACTACTAAAAGAATGAACACAACATGATGCAACATAACATTTAGGTCCATGCATGATCCAAGAATAAATCCCCAACTTCACAAGGTCCTATTTCCTCATACAAAACTGCGCAAGGCAAAGAGCTTCCATGTTTCATGTGAGAACTGGCTGGGAAGTCGATACCCGAGGAAAATAATGATAACTCTCAACTCCAAATGAATTAATATTTTTGCTCTTAGGAGAAGGTTCAAAAATAGGTATGCATCATCACATTAACTTTTCATAAGAAGAAACCAACAGGTGCAACGGCTACAATGCAAACAACCTATAGGAACAAAAAAATGGGAAATGTTTTTAGTTGATGCAAGATTGCTCAAAGACCCAAGATGGTCTTGCATCAGAAATATAAGGCTACTATCTATTTCATGGTTGAAACTTATGGTATATGCTTTGAGGAAGTTGATCCTAGTCATAAATGGTGTTACCCTATGGGTTATGAGGTTAGTTATGAGGTTCTAACTATGCAAGTTAAGCATATATTAGTAGCAGAAATAGACACTTCAGAAGAAAGATGGGGAACATATAGGGAAAAGTCTAAAAAAGTCAAAGAAGAATAGTAAAAAGGGACTAGGAAGAGAAAGATTAACAAAATAATTGAGGACATTACTGTGAAGGAATAAATCACTAGGGAGCAGCTAAAGAACATAAGGACAAAGATGACAGAAGAATCTTCCAGCATGGCAATTGATGCACCACCCCCTTCTAAAGTTGAAAACAAAGTAAGCCCTACTCCAGACATAATTGATTTATCAGTCTCACATGAGAAGATTGTAAAATAAATTGTACCTACAAACACACCTAGAATATCTACAAGATCTACCAAACAAAGAAGCCCTAAGAATCAAAAGGTAGAATTTGAGACACAGAAGAAAGAAGAAAAAGTGACTGTGAAGGAAGAAGAAAAAGAAATATAGAAGAGACCAAAAGATCTGTGGAAGCAAAACATTCAAATGCTACAGAAGAGAGTGATAAGAGATGGAAATATGAAAACAATAAATAGATACTATGAAAGGTATGACCCTGAGAATCAAGCAATAATTGAGGACACTATAATTGAGTACTTATTATTTTTTAAGAAGAATTTGTTAGAGATAGAAGGAAGTATCCCTAAGGAATTGTATAGCAAGTTGGAGATTAGAAAATAGTTGGCATAGTCTGAGGATGAGAACATAAGAAACAAGTCCATTGAAGACATGTTACCTATTGTCTCAATACAAGAAAGGGAAAGAATTATCAAAGAATTGAAACCTTTGTTGAGGACTAAGGCCAGACTGGTGAAAATTATGGCAAGAAAGTATGATGAAGTCATAGAGGATACTCAAAAGGCACTGGACCAAATCCTTATGTGCGACATGCCTAAAAATACTTCACCTCACAAGGTTACCAAGCCTACACCCTTAGGAATGGGAGAAAGTTCCAAGATAAAAGAAGAAAGTGAACAAGCTAGAGAAGTTGATAAGCAACTAGAATTTTTCATTTTTGGTATGCCTATATCATTGGACACTTCACTTGATACAAATGACCCATTTCAAGAAAATGAAGACAATGTGATGATAGTTGAAGAGGAAGGATAGATAGAGGAAGAGCATACAGAGGATAAATAGGAATAGAAGGAACAGGAGAAGGTGATACAGCAAGAGGAAAGACAGGTAGAAGAGACGGAAGTAGAAAAAGTAGTTGAGGTAAGAGTTGAGCAAAAGCAAGAACTAGACACCTCCTCTACCCTATTATTGGAAAGTATGGCCAAACCAGTGAGTGCGGATGTGGAGAGCATGGATGAGGATGAACTCATGAGGTTATCCTTCATGGCTTTTACTAAGGCAAAAGAGAGGTCAATACAAAAATGGGACAAAAGAATAAAGGTGATTTCTAGGGCAGTGGAGACAATTAAAAAATTACTCCCTACACCTATTATTTTTCAAGGAAAGGATGATGTAGATAATATGAACATGCTATTGGATAGCTTTGACAGTCACTTTGAGTCACTGTTGAAGACTGCAGAAGAAAAGGTAGAAAAGAGCTTCCTAGAAAAGAAGTTGAAAGAAGTTTGTCAGTCCATCTCATGGGACTTGGGCATTCTGAAAATAACTACAAGCAAGGCCAAAAGCTATGTGTAAAGAGGAAGAAAGGTATACAACTATTGTATAAATCCTATTTGACATGTTAGAAATATAGAAGATATCATAGCTAAGGATAGGGCTACCTTAGACAACATGATGGACAGTTGTGAAATATCTTCACAAACTGTATAAGAGATGGATAAGCAGGCATCCAAGATATTGGATAAGATTAGTGCTTTGAATGTAGAGAAAGGGAGAGTAGTGGAAATATTTGGTATACTGAAGAGTCTAATCACTCCTAAGCTATCAATTCTTGAAGCTCATCTTACAGAGATGGAGAAAATAGAAGGCTCAATGACAAGTTCCTTACCCACCGAGCTAAAGGTAGCAGAAACAAAATCCTATGCATTGAATGGACTGATCCATGTTAGTGAACTTCTAATTAATTCATGGGAAGATTAAGTAAAGACCTCAGAAGACTCCTTCCAAGACATTCTGAGATTGGTGAGTAAGCATTGAATTCTTATATGCTTGAAATTTTGGAATTTTGCAAGTACCTTTTCCATTGATGTCAAAGGGAGAGGAAGAGAATAGAAAATAAGAAGAAGAAAAATAATTTAAAAAAAGAAAAGAGAAAGAGAAGAAAATATATGTATATATAAGGAAGATAGTGCTTAGACACGTAGTCATTTTTTGCTAAGTGTTTCCATTAATGCCGAAGGGAAAGATTGTTGGCAAGTGATGTTTTGGGAGCACTAGGGATCACTTAAGGGTTGTCATTTATGGCAACACTTATGCTAGAGTGATCACATGCAGAGAGTTTTGGTATTGGAGACTCAGTCATGAGAATGACTAAGTACAGAATCAGGATAACAGTATACTATGGTACAATTTTGGCCAGCAAAGATAATATATGATGTATTATGGCTTGCAAAGTTAGTAGAAGACATTTTGGGATATTTAAGACCTTCAATTAAGGTCACACATGTTTTTGTGAAGAGATCAGGAAGATACAATGATATGAAGGTACGCATAGACAGAGAATCGATGAAACATGGCATATAAGCAGTCACGATGATTAAGGCAAGGTTAGTTGGTATGGAAACGTGATAAGTTAGATGGATATTGTATATTATTGACACTTTGGTAATATATGATCATCGACTCTATGTTGATCATTAGCATAAGTCATTATTATGTGTTGTAATGTATTTTGAGAGCCGACTGGATGAAAGAATTTATATAAGTATAGAGTGTTTTGTGGAAGTGATAAGTGTGACTGTGATGATGATGTGATGAATGTGAATCTAAGATTAGAGAGAAGATGTGAGATCAATGTATGACAAAGCTATAACTGGAACTATCTAAGCATATTAGATGCTTGTATTGTTCACTTTTGAAGAACATTTTGTGACAATGTTCTGATTGTAAGAGTTGTAAGATCACCACCTTTAATAGGGTTTTTGTATACCCCTAATAAGGTTTTGTATTCCTTTAACAAGGAAATTTACTAAATAATAATTAGCTCCTAACAGGGCTAGATCTCCTAATAGGGATACTATATTTTAGTGCAAAATTGTGGGTACCATCCCCACCGGGGTTTTTCCTTGGCCATGGTTTCCTCAAAAACAAATCATGGTGTTATCAGTTATGTGTTGTGCATTTATGTTTTCATTTTTGCATTAATATGGTTTATTTACAATTGGTTGAAGTTTAAGTTTAAGTGTTGTAATACTGATTCACCCCCCCCCCCTCAGTATTACCTAATCCTAACAGTAAGATGATTAAATCAGTCAATATGATGTCATTGATGTCAACTAGTTTGACTATACTTATCATGATAGTTACAAACATCTAAGCATCTGTAGAAGGAAAAAATGGTGACGAAATGAGATATGTACATAAGGACAAGATGAATATGATAGATAAGGATAAGGTATACATTGGGTAACTTATTGATGATTCTATGGCATTATATTGTTGACTTGAGCATGTTACATTATTCTATTATGAAGAAGATATCAAAATTGAACAAGTTAATGTGGTCGGTAATTGAAGATTTATGTATACACTGAGTTAGTCTTGTGTATATAAAGTGACATTAATAACTGAGTTAGTTATCACTGATACATTCATTATTAATCGAGTATGGATGAAAACATTAAATGTTATAATAGCCAACTAAAATTGATGAGATGGAAATTGCTTATGATTCCGAGGTAAGAGCTGAAGTTTATTATAAGATCCACAACTGAAAAAATTCAGAGATGATCAAAGGGAAGAGAATGAAACATGTTATTGACACATCTGTCGAGGAAGTTTGAAGTAGAAAAATGGATGATGGAGATTAAGAGGCAAAATCTAATGGCTGATATGAAAATGGTTTACACGTCTATTTAAGAGACATGAGATTCATTGTTGAATTATGCTAGATAAATAGAGACTACAAAAGATTTCACATGAAGACATTTTTCATGCATACCTGATCAAATTGGTTACAAACAGAACTGAGCTAAACTTCAAGCATAATCGAGCATCAGAGATATATACACCAAGTGAAGTAAGTTGGAGGATATAATGGAGTAAATTGATTATTGATCAGATGAGTTATTTTGAGCTTAGCATAGATCTGAATACTTTCAAATTGAGTTGTATTTGAATCATATCACTATTGTATCAATTTAACCATTGTTACTGTTAGAAATAGGAAATACTAAAGGGGGCGTGAATCATTATTTCACAAACTTTTACTTTTGCCCAATTATGGATATAAGAAATTAACTTGTAGCTTGCATGAGAAACTAAACTAAGTAAATTGAATAACAAGCATAACAATAAAATGAATGAACTCATAATACCATGATTTTTCTCAAGGAAACCCTAGCCAAGGGAAAACCCCGATGGGGATGGTACCCACAATTGATCCACTAATCAAAAGTATATGGTTAAGGATGTTGACCCTGTTAGGAATCTGTTACATACATATAGTGTCTATGTCCTAGTTAAAGGACTCTAGGACTTGTTAGAAGCCTCAACCCTATTAGGATTTTCTATTAGAAAGCATAATGTTTGGAAGATGAGCTCACTGCCCAAACATGCAATATACAATAGTAGCTTTAGATACAAAGGTAAAATACAAAAACCTTTTCTCTGCTGCCAAATAACTTCTCTATTTTGATTTAGCTTTGTAGGCTCTTCACTTTAATATATAGTACTTTCTTCCTTTGTTCTTACAACATACAATTTCACATCATATTATAATCACTATATCTTTTTCATATTCAATATATATTTTGCATTACATTATACTTACATATATACAAGTTATTACAAAATAACTTCTTGTCGGCTTACAATACTTTATACTCTTCTCAAAATACAAAATCATTATATGTTTCCTTAGGGTTAACATCTAGGATGTCATCCCTAATTACTTAAGTTGTTATTTTGATAAACAAAATAATCCCTTAACTCAATATAATCAAGTTCTATCTTCTGCTATGTTTAGGTCGGCTCAACATTGTCTCTGTAAAACATTAATATCATCTTCTGTACATGTCGTACAAAAATTTTCTCTCATATGTGGCTTTAATATACATAGAATGGTCCATGTTCAAGTGTGCATGCACTGAACCTTCTTCTATGAACATCGCTAATCAAAATTGTCTCTAATTAGACCAGAAAACACTATTGTAGTTAGACAATTTTCAAAGGTGCTCATACAAAATTGCTTTCTTCAATTATGATATCTTCATGCTAAGTATATGTTGCCATAATGACAACATTCTAATATCCTACTTAGCCAAATTTCCAACAATCTCCCCCTTTTTCATTGGTGGCAACATATGGGAAAATTGGCTAAGTCCCAAAAACTTTAATTACAAAAAAAATGCAAAATGTAATATATGGCCATTACAAAATTGTGGATCCTTCATGTCTATACATGTACATATCTCTCCAAAAATGATACTCCTCCTAAGAGTATACACATATTATTTTGGTATATTTGTATCTTCCATATACATACAATTTTCATACTATATTACTTCCCCTTTGACAACAATGACAAAGGTGTCAATTCTATAAGTATGACAAAATTGATTTACCTTGTGATCTCAATATTGCAAGGTTGGCAGGCTTGCAACACAATCTGTAAAAATTTCTTTTAGATTCTCTATGTCCTTGTCCCATGTCTTATTTACTGAGTCAAAAACATTGAGTAATGCACATAGCCAAAAGGATGCAATTTCAACTGCCTTAAGATTTGCATATGCAAATTTTCCATACGATGTCTTTGATGAAAGACATTCTTCTAGCTGATTCTCCATAGTACTAATTTTTAGTGATAAATACTCTCTAAGTAGAGTGAATCTCTTCAATTTATTTTCTTTTTCATCCTCAAGAAGTCTCATGTCATCATATATTTTTCTTGCTTTCTTCTCAATATTTGTGATCTTTGCATTAGGACTCTGCAAATCATTCACTGTCACTTGTAACTCTGCTTCCTTGTCCTTCAACTTCTCTAAAAATTTTGATGTATGGCTGTGAGATTGTGTACACTGAATGTACAATGCTTTTCCTCTCTCCAAACATCTTCTTAATTCTTTTATGCTTACATCCATGTTCTCCACATCATTTCTAATATTTTGGCAAACAACTTGAAATACTTGTGCATCATGGGCTACTTGAGCTTTGACTGATGCAATGTCTGACAAATTTGTGAATTCCATGTCAAAATCTTTCATTACCTCTTTAGCTTTGTCTTGGGGATCAACCTCACTAAATTGATTTAATATCACTCCTTGAAGTTGTTGGTGATCTTTTCTTTCTACTTGCAGGTTTACACTATGATTGACAAATTAATGTCACTGACTCTATCACCACTCCAAAGTCTGCAAGGAAAAGGGCCAATTAACAAGGATCAAAGAGATCCTCCTACACTTTGAGCTTGTATGCTTAGCCGAGTGTACCCTTGATTCACTTCTTGAAAGGAATCACTAAATACTAAGCAATTATATCATTTACTGACTGATTTAAAGATTTTATCATTTATATTATGTGTGTGGTTGATGATGATGAACTACTTCCAAAGAATGGACCAGTGCCTTAACCAAGGGAATAGAGTTATCAACAATGCATATCAACTGAAGACCCCAACTCAAACACTCTTGGACTTAGAATAAGTGCTTTGCCTATTATTCCTCTCCCTCACATACCTGGACATTAGATTCTTATCTAGCCATGAACTCACTAAAATCACCTTAAAGACTTCAATCCTAACTTTGTTAGGAACTCAAAGATGACTCCACAATACTCTTTGTTTACCATATGCTAACTCACTTTGTGACATTAACATATAAGAGCCCAAGAACAAAATAAGAAGACATACAAAAATATAAGATTGGAATCCAAGTGTATTCTCATTAAAATTTGCAGAATCAATACATTACCATAACAAAATGCTAGGAAACAAACCCTAAATCCAAGCTCTCCTTGTTCAATCTTTTTCATTGACTTCCAATATACATCAACCCCTTTAAAAGGTAAAAATAGCCACAATATATACCATCTATCACCTTGGAACCCCAAAGAGTTTAGGATGCAACAAGCTATGGATGATTGAGGCAAGGGTTAGGGTTTTCACCCACCAAACCAACTAGAAACAATCATGATTTATTACATTTGGGGAAAAAACAAGCAGCCTGGAGAAAGCAGATCCAAGAATGAGCTATAATCATGGTAATTCCCTAAAAAAGTATTGAAAACCATGAATTCACCATGCATTATTAATCTAATTAGATGCCTACAACATTCCCTGAGCCACAAATTTATTCATTTCCTCATAGTACAGTCCTTTAATCGATCGGCAGACACCCTGGACCACTCTGCAGCAGTCGGTGAGATCATCCCTACCAAACCCAGCCGCTTAAACATTTAATTTCAGTCCTTCCTATTGTTGGAAACCCTTTGAAAATTTGAATTTGAATTTAAATGGCTAGTTTCATGGTGCCAGCAGCAAATTAGCAGTCAACATTCAAATCTGGATCAACTTTATATTGCGACTGTCAAATCCTCATCTTTCTCGGGCTTCATAATTTAACTCTATAAGAATCTTGGCTTACAATTAGCGATTACGCAATTGAAGAAACTTGAAGTCACCGAGACATCCTTTAACCCTAATTTTCATTGTGAGAACATGCGAATACAAGCCCTCACTGATTCAAAAATTGATTTTCTTAACCGGGCTTACACTTTGAGAATGCACGACTGCCCTCAGTCGCCTAATCGTCGAATACTTTATAATCTTGGGCCTACTGACAAATTCCAACTTAGCAGTCCCTCTAACATCATACCCACTTAGAAGGTCTTTTAGCCAATAGAAATCATGCATGTTAGTGTCATGTGGCATGTCAGACCCACTGCATATAAAGCTTTAATCGGACAGTCAGCGTAAGATCGCATGAGTCAAAAAGATTCCATGCGCTTATACAATGACCGTTGATCTTGAATATGCTATCCCCCTAAAATATTCAGGCCCACTGACACATCTAAGTCATTGATCTAGCAACCAATCAGAACAAGGCAAATTAGCTCCACCTATCAGAGGACCCACCCCCTTTAGTCACCTGAGGAAAAGCAAAATTGATGGCTGGCGCAAGATCTCATGGCTCTAACACAACCCATGAGATTATGCACCAATATTGATCCTCTGCAGATGTCAGGACCCCTAAGGACATGTCAGCAACCAAGTCCCATTGAAAAACTCCACCTGTCACTCCCTGACCAATGAGAAACTGCCAAGTCAACTCGTGTGGCAACAAACCCACAAAGAAATACACTGGAAGATTGGGCGGTTGTCGCATGATCTTATGGCTCTGATAGATTCTATGAGATCATGCACCCACCGTTAGATTGAAAGTAACATGATGTTGGGCCCACACACCACACAAACACATGACCAAAGGAAAAGAAACCACCATGCCAGGTCGCTAACTATTAAGAGATAGACCACTAGGAACAGGAGAATACGTGACCACTGTAGTTGGGCAATCGCCGAATAGAAAGATATAACCGCTAGGAACCAAGTGAACCAATGACTGACTATATTTGCTAAATTGTTGAATGATAAAGGGACATGAAAATTTTTTAAGTGATTCAGTGAAGACTGGGAGAATAAACCACGTGCATAAAGGGAACTTAAGTGGCCCAAAAAAGTAATGAGGAAATATAACAAGGCCAAGGCACACTAGGGTTTTTTACATGCAACGGCTAGATTTTTGAATTTTTGCCTAGGGTTTGAGCTAGAAACATAGAAAAAATATTGCAGAGACCAAAGGGAATGACCAGAAGCCATGAAAAATATTTGTAGGTGCTAACAGTGGCTCTGTCTGGGGATGTATGCCTCCTGCAGGCATAGAAAGGATCTAGAATCACTGGTTAAAGCAGACCACCCACAGGAAAAATTGAACAATAGAGAACAATAGCACAAAAACCCTACAAACCAAGACAAAACAAGACATGGGGCAAGCAACTTTACAAAATTTACAAAATATACAGACCTAACTACTGTTCATGGAAAGAATGATACCTTCAATTGAAGTATCTCTTCAAGAATTGTCCATGAACTGGCAATTCTTGAACATCACCATTTAGTTCATGTACAATATAAGAATCTTGGCCCCATTTTTCATGAATTAGATATGGCCCTAGCCAAATTGGATCAAATTTTCCATGTTTCCCTTTATCCTCCAATCTAGCATTCCAAATTAATACCAAGTCACCAGGCTCAAACTTCCTATCACCAATCCTTTTGTCATACAGATTCTTAACTTGTAACTGCAACCTGGCATTTTTTGCAACTAATTCTCTTCTAGTTTCATCCAACTTGATGAGGTCCTCAATCCTTAATTGCATTTCATCATCTATATCATCATCATATAACTGAACAAACTTATACATTTCCAATAAGTTGTTCTGAGGCATCCTTGCATGTATCCCATACACTAAGTCAAATGGTGCACAACCAATTGCCTTCTTCATAGTTACCCTAATAGCCCATACAGCTAATGGAAATTTTGAACTCCATGCTCTTTTATTCTTATCAAGGATCCTCTTAAGGATTTTTATCAAGCTCTTATTTGTTGATTCTGCATTTCTATTCCCTTGTGGATGATAGGGTGAGGAGTATGACATCTAAATTCCTAGACCTTTGCAAAAATCTTTGTATTCAGCAGACCTGAAACACATTGCATTATCACTGACAATCCTCTTAGGACAACCAAACCTGGTAATAATATTATTCAATAAGAAATCAGTCACCACCTTACTAGTTGAATTCCTTGTGGGGATAGCCTCTACCCACTTTGTAAAATAATCAGTGACAACTAAGATCCAAGAATGTCTTCCACTAGACTTGTTTGGTATCTCACCTACGAAATCCATTCCCCATTGTTGGAAAGGAGCTTGCACCTCTACTGGCCTTAAGGGCATATTGCCTAAAAATTTAAGCTTACCAGAGAACCTTTGACAAGCATCACACCTCCTTACCAACTGCTCTGCATCCTTGAAGATTGTAGGCCACTAGAATCTTGCTCTCAAGATTTTTTTCAGTAGTAGTTTTACCCATATAATGTCCCCCACAAACTTCCTCATGCATTTCTTTCAATAAATTGTCAGCTTGATTCTCATCAACACATTTCAAAAGTATGCAATCCAAATTCTTCCTATATAATTTTCATTTTACAATCACATACTTGATGGCCTATAATTTCAATGTCCTCTTCTGATTATCATTCATTTCTGCTGGACATTTCATGTTCCTTAAGTAAAATATAACATCTTGATACCATATACAATCATCCATATCACAAGTGTAGTCAATCTCAGTTTCGTTTATCTAATTTGCATCAAGATTGGATTGAGCCATCAATTTTGCCAATCCTTGTCCTCTGACCAATTTGGTAATCTGAATATCAATATTGAATTCTTGGATCCTATTGATCCATCTGCATCTTCTTCCAGACACCTCTTGCTGTGAAAAGATATCCTTGATTGATGCACTTGGTACAAAAGCAATCACAATCACTCCCATAAAATAACACCTAAAAGCCTTAACAGACTTCACCAGTGCATAAGCTTGTTTCTCATTGATATCATATTTCAGTTCAGCAGCCTGCAAATATTTACTAAAGAATGCAATAGGCTGCTCATAACCCTCATTATTTTTCTGCAACAAAACTATAGCAATAGTATGAAAAGATGCAAAAGAAAAGATATGCATTGGGATTTGTAATCAGGTGCCTTGAGCATAGGTGCATCTTTGATAGCTTGCTTGATATTCTTGAAGGCTCCATCAGGCTCACCCTCCCATTTAATCTCAGATCCTTTCTTCAACATCTTGGATATTGGTCTGGTAACTTCAGCAAAATTTGTAACAAATCTTCTCAAGAAATTCACCTGACCAAAGAAAGACTAAATTCCTTTAATATTTTTTGGTCTTTGAATCTTATCAATGGCTGCCACCCTCTCAAGATCAATTCTAACTCCTTGCTTTCCAACTAGGTGGCCAAGTAACTTACCCTTAGTGACACCAAATGCACATTTACTTGGGTTTAATGAAATGCCATATTCCAAATCCCTCACAAATATTTTTCTAGATGATTACAATGGTCTTCTTCCTTCTTGGAGTAGGTAGTTAAATCATCTTGATAAACAACAAGGAAATCATTGATAAAATCTGAAAAGGCAACATCCATTGCCCTCTGAAAAGTTGCACCAGCATTTGTGAGACCAAAAGGCATTCTCACATAAACATATGTCCCCCAAGGTGTAGTGAAATTTGTCTTAAATTATTCTGATTCTTTCACAATTACTTGGTTATAACTAGAGAAACCATCCATCATAGACATTAATTCAGATCCGGTCACTCTCTGCAACATAGCTTCCATATTGGGTAGACAATAGTTATCCTTTAATGAGCTGATGTTCAAATTTCTGAAATCCACACAAAGTTTGATGTCACCATTCTTCTTCCTGATAAGAACCAAATTTGAAATCCAAGAAGAATGCCTAATAGGCTTGATAATTCCAACATCTCTTAGCTTCATTAATTCTTCTTGCATCTTAGGTGCCAAAGTAGGATTTATAGGCCTTTTTTTTTGCCTATAAGGTTTGGCATCTTCTTTCAAAGGAATAACATGCTAGAACAAGTCCTCCCTATAAACCTTTAGGTCATCATATGACCATGCAAAAACATGCCTGAATTTTCTCAACAATTCAATCAAAGATTTCTTAACTTTATGAGACATCTCTTTACCAATATAAACCTTCTTAGGTGCTTCTTGTGTTCCAAGGTTTATCTCATCCAAATTTATATGATCTTCCCTTTTAATATCCTTTTGAACTCTGTCTTGATTATCAAATACAATTTCTAGAACAACAAGTCCCTTAGGAACCTTGTTAGTCTTAAGTTGAATGACCTCATTACCAAAAACAACCTCTTTTCCTTCTACAATCTCAACCAAGGCTGAACAATCTAACTCCTGACCATGATATTGATCTTCACAATTCAAAAATCTCAAGATGTCCTGGTCATCTTCAAAAACTTGCCAATTCTCAATATTATCTGGTATACTAGGCCTAGTCTGAATTTCAACTTTGGAGAGGCCAGCAAAATTAATATTACTGGGATTGATTGCAATATTGGCTAACAAATCAGCCATCGTGTTATTACTTCTATCCTTCCATTCAATATTGAAGGCATCAAAACACTCAATCAAATCCCATATAGCATTTTTGTATTGCTTCAACCTCTTGTTCTTGGAAGCATATACTGATCTTATTTAGGACACCACTAATTTAGAATCCCCAATAACCTTTATACATTTAATTCCATGCTTTTGTGCCAATCTCAATCCTAGCAACAATGCTTCATACTCTGCTATATTATTGGTACAAAAGAAATTCAATGTGAAAGAGAACTTGTAAGTGCTCCCCTTAGGAGAAATGAGTAAAATACCTACTCCTGCTCCATCTTTGCAGCTAGCACCATCAAAGTACATCACCCACAAATCACCCTTCACAAACCTAGAACTAACCTCATCAGCAATACATGGCAATACAGGCTCCTTTTCAAGTACAGTGACCTCATCTCTAAAAGAATTGACATCAGTATCTACAAAGTAGGTAACCTCATTATCAATATTATTTTCAATCATATAGGTTACCCTTGGTTCTCTTTCAATCTTAACAAACTGATCATCAATCTTGAAAGTCACAAAAGAGAGATCACACTGCAAACATCCACCCATAGAAGCACTCCATTTCCTAGATAATAGCATACCATAATGGGGTGGAATGTCTACAACCAAGACACTCATAGTCAATTCTTTCTCTGGATAGGCTGCCAATCTGTATGACATTGCATTTATAGTCCCAATAACTAGTACTTCCCTTTGATCCATTGCACAACATCTGCCTTGATCTATATCAACTTTGAGACCTAAATTTTCCATAATCTTGAAAGGCATGATAGTATTGGAAGCACCAGAATCAATCATACAATTTCTTAATTTTGTCCCATTCACAATGATACTCAAAAAGAATGGGTCTATATTCTCAAGGCTAGCATTGATCGATTTATCCAAGTAAATAGGTGGTATATGAGATACCAATCCTTGGACCTCCACTTCTTTCAAAACTTCATCCTGAGGTTCATTGCATGCAACATCATTATTATGAACATTATCTACCCATGCAATAGCCCTATCTTTATGTTCAGGGATCCTTAACAATTCTGACAATGGAACCTTGATAGTTATCTGAGATAATACAGCCAACACATCAATAGGAGCAGAGGGAGGAAACTCCATCTGCATTGCTTTAATGTCCTTTTTCTTAGTTGATATATTGGTTGTAGCTGTGACCTTTACTTTTTCAACTTTAGCTATTTTGCCAACTGGCTTTTCTATTTCATTAGAAATTTTTTCAACTCCAACCCCCTTAGGTTCCCACTTCTTACCTTTTACATTTTTTAACCTTACTGAATGATCATCCTCTGATCTATTTCCACTGAATTCCCTAGAGTTGGTGTTTTTTTATAAACATTCTTGTAGCCTTCTCATTTGTATTCCTTGCAATCATGCCTCTAGTTTGCAATTGGGCTATCATTTCTGTAGTAATTCTATCCATTCCTCCTTTGAAGGTCTTCTCAAATTTACTATTTTTGAGGAAGAAATCATGTTACATGTCTTTTCATCAATTTCATCATTATTAGAAAAAACCTCCTGATGGAACAAGGCCCTATTGTGTCTTTTGAAACACACATCTGCTTCTTCATCAATACTAGAATCATCTTCATATCCTAAATATGAAGTTGCCATGTTGCACCCAACATCATAATGAGTTTCTTCTTGATCTAACTCCTCATTGTTATCATCTTGGTATGCTAGCATGGATTGTGCAACTACACAATGCTCTGTAGAATGAGGGGATTGGCATGCTATACACCATGGTGTATCCTCTATGAAATTTATAGAGGACCTTTGTAAAGGTTCAGGGACAATTCTATCATTATTTCCTCTTGCAGCAGGGACAATAGGCTTGCCATTCTTCCATTGGGTGTTGTAGGGATAATTCTACAGTCTATTCTGCCTACTAAAATTATTGTTAAATTGAGGCTTTTCATTGGTAGGAGCATTATTAATTCTATTAGTAGGTGCTTTTAAATCCTTCAATGCATTCAACACCTTATCCAATATATCTTCCTCTTGTTTCTTATTTCCAACATTCCTTTCATTATCCCTTTTATATTTTTTTGTCTCCAAACAACTTTGGATCATCTCTTTTTCCACCCAATTTTCCTGATATTTTCATATTATTTTCAATATTGACAACAATCCTAAAAGCATCTCTAAGAGTTCTTGGTTCTTTTTCCCTCAACAAATATCCCATTTTTCCATCAAAGGCATTGAAGTATGTGGTCAAACAAACATTGTCATCTAACCGCATAACTTGAAACAACTTATGCATACCCTTCTGAAATCTCATATTGAATTCAGCTGTAGATCCATTCTGATTTTTCCTTATGGTGTTGAACTCATTCAACATGAAACTAGCATTAGGCCTATCACCATACTGTTCTTTGAAACATCTCTCAAAGGAATCCCAAGTGTCAATACATCTATCAGGGAGTCTCTTAAACCAATCTCTAGCATCCTCCACCAAAGATTGAACAAACAATTTCATGACTATATCCTCATGCTCTACCTCATAATCATTTAGCATATCAATAAATAACCTAAGATCTTCTTCACAACTAATAGCATTATTACCAGCAAACTTAGGTACCTTATCCCTTATATCAGTTGGAAAAGCATTTGGGTAGCCAAGAATTCCATCAAAACTAATTTGCCTATAGCCTTCTAATTGCATAGGTCTTCTTTGAAAACTTGAACTAGTATTAACCCTAGGGTTAAAGCTTACATTTACATTTCCATCTACTTGTGCATTTGACTATTGTCTAGGATCAACATTTATCTTAGTAGATGAAGAAGGAATTGAACTAGTAGCAACATTGCTAAGTGGAACAGTAGTAGTTACAGACAACATACCTAGTTCATCAGCAGATGGGCCAAGAGCATTGGCAGATGAAGCCCTTAAGAACTGGATCTTTCTTCTTTTTTCTGCAATGGAAGCTTCAATTTCAGCCTCCTCAAATTCTATTGCTAGGTCCGCATCTTCTTTTCTTCTTCTCTCCATCTCTGTGTCCTTACTCAAATTGGGTGGTGGAACCCCTGGTATTGTCAATAATTTGCTTGTTTGATGTCCCACCACCTTTTGCTTTCCTTTTTCACTAGCAGAAACTGTAGGTCTAGTGATCTCATGCCCATCTTTATCTTTAGGGAGGGAAGCATAACTTTGAACCTGTCTAACCACAGGGCCCTCTTTACCAAACTCATGATCTTCCAACAAGCGCTCCTGCTCAATTCTCAATGCATCAAGATCACCAAAGACATCATGCTGCAAAGTCTTTGGAGCAAAAGCAAGTATCTTGTTTCTCTCCTTCAATTCATTAATCTTTCTAAGAAGAGACTCTCTTTCTATCAGAGCATTCACTTTTTCATCTTCTCTCTCCTTTTGTAACCTCTTATGTATGGCATCTTGCTCTACCAACTGTAACCTTAGTGCACTTAAATCATTTGGGTTTGTCATAATATCATCAGAACTTGATGACACATCCATATCAGTGAGATTTTGATATGGAAAATGGACCTGTCTTGGTCTCATGGGTTGCCTTATGAATATATCCTCATCAGGATCTAAATCTGGTCCAAAACCCCTTTCTCTGGCTTGTTCATCCTGCCCTGCAAGTAATGAACCCTTGTCTTGAAATACTACCTCTGGGGTATCATAAAATTTATCTTCAGAGCACCCACCATCTGATTTTGAACCTTTTTATTGTGAATCTTCCTCATTTGAGGATGCAAGTGGTGCTCTATTTCTGGTATTTCTTTGTTCTCTCATGGGAGCACTAGTAGACTCTCCATTTCTTCTGATCCAACTCTTCTTTTCCTGTCTAAGCAATTGTTCCAGAGTAATCTCTAAATTTTTCTTGACAAAGGACCTCATATTCCTTCTTTTTTCCATTATTTGCAATCTATAGCACGGATTCTAACCTTTTGAGTCACCACCCACCAAAATGGGAAATCTTTTAACTGAATACAATAGGAAAACAAGAGTCCACTTAATAAATTTTATCTCTAGACTCTCCCCAGCAAAGTAGCCATTTTGTTGGTGATCTTTTCTTTCTACTTGTAGGTTTACACTATGATTGACAAATTAATGTCACTGACTCTATCACCACTCCAAATTCTGCAAGGAAAAGGGCCAATTAACAAGGATCAAAGAGATCCTCCTACACTTTGAGCTTGTATGCTCAGTCGGGTGTACCCTTGATTCACTTCTTGAAAGGAATCACTAAATACTAAGCAATTATATCATTTACTAACTGATTTAAAGATTTTATCATTTATATTATGTGTGTGGTTGATGATGATGAACCGCTTCCAAAGAATGGACGAATGCCTTAACCAAGGGCATAGAGTTATCAACAATGCATATCAACTGAAGACCCCATCTCAAACACTCTTGGACTCAGAATAAGTGCTTTGCCTATTATTCCTCTCCCTCACATACTTGGACATCAGATTCTTATGTAGCCATGAACTCACTAAAATCACCTTAAAGACTTCAATCCTAACTTTGTTAGGAACTCAAAGATGACTCCACAATACTCTTTGTTTACCATATGCTAACTCATTTTGTGACATTAACATATATGATCCCAAGAACAAAATAAGAAGACATACACAAATATAAGATTGGAATCCAAGTGTATTCTCATTAAAATTTGCAAAATCAACACATTACCATAAAAAAATGCTAGGAAACAAACCCTAAATCCAAGCTCTCCTTGTTTAATCTTTTTCATTGACTTCCAATATACATCAACCCCTTTAAAAGGGAAAAATAGCCACAATATATACCATCAATCACCTTGGAATCCCAAAGAGTTCAAGATGCAACAAGCTACAGATGACTGAGGCAAGGGTTAGGGTTTTCACCCACCAAACCAACTAGAAACAATCACAATTTATTACATTTGGGGAAAACCAAGCAGCTTGGAGAATGCAGATCCAAGAATGATCTATAATCATGGTAATTCCCTGAGAAAGTACTAAAAACAATGAATTCACCATGCATTATCAATCTGATTAGACACCTGTAACATGCCCTGAGCCACAAATTTATCCATTTCCTCACGGTATAATCTTGTAATCAATCGGCAGACACCCTGGACCACTCTGCAGCAGTCGGCGAGATCATCCCTACCAAACCCAGCCACTTAAACATTTAATTTCAATCATTCTTGTCGCTGGAAACCCTTTCAAAATTTGAATTTGAATGTAAATGGCTAGTTTCATGATGCCAGCAGCAAATTGGCAGTCAACATTCAAATCTAGATCAACTTTATATCACAACTGTCAGATCCTCATCTTTCTCGGGCTTCATAATTTAACTCTATAAGAATCCTAGCTTACAATTAGTAATTACGTGACTAAAGAAACTCAAAGTCACTGAGACATCCTTTAACCCTAATTTCCATTGTGAGAACATGCGAATATAAGCCCTCACTAATTCACCAAGTGATTTTATTAATTGGGGTTACACTTTGAGAATGTGTGACTGCCCTTAGTTGCCTAGTCACTGAATACTTTATAATCTTGGGCCTACTGACAAATTCCAACTCAGTAGTCCCTCTGACATCATACCCACTTGGATGGTCCTTTAGCCAAACAAATCATGCATGTCAACATCATGTAGCACATCAAACCCACTGCATATAAGCCTTTAATCAGATGGTCGGCGTAAGATCACATGAGTCAGAAAGATTCCATACGCTTATACGATTATTGTCAATCTTGAATCTACTATCCCCCTAAAATATTCAAGCCCACTGACACATCTGAGTCATCGATCTAGCAACCAATCAGAATAAGTCAAATCAGCTCCACCTGTCAGAGGACCCATCCCCTTTAGTCACCTGAGGAAAAGCAAAATTGACGGTTGGCGCAAGATCTCATGGCTCTGACACAACCCATGCGATTATGCACCAACCGTTGATCCTCTGTAGATGTGAGGATCCCTAAGGACATGCTAGCAACTAGGTCCCACTGACAAACTCCACCTATCACTCCCTGACCAATGAGAAACTTCCAAGTTAGCTCGCGTGGCAACGGACCCACAAAGAAATACACTAAAAGATCGGGCGGTTGTCGCATGATCTCATGGCCCTAATAGATTCTATGAGATCATGCGCCTTCCATTAGATTGAAAGTAACATGATGCTAGGCCCACACACCATGTGAACATGTGACCAAAGGAAAAGAAACTACCATGCCAGGTCACTAACTATTAAGAGATAAACCGCTAGGAACAGGAGAATACGTGACCATTGCTGTCAGGCAATCATCAAATAGAAAGATATAACCACTAGGAACCAAGCGAACCAGCGACTGACTGTATTCACTAAATTGCTAAATGATAAAGGGACACGAAACTTTGTTAAGTGATTCAGTGAAGACTAGGAGAATAAACCATGTGCATGAAGGGAACTTAAGTGGCCTAAAAAAGTAACGAGGAAATATAACAAGGCCAGGGCACACTAGGGTTTTTTACATGCAACGGCTAGATTTTTGAATTTTTGCCTAGGGTTTGAGCTAGAAACATGGAAAAAATATTGCAAAGACCAAAGGGAATGACCAGAAGCCATGAAAAATATTTTCAGGTGCCAACAGAAGTTTACTCGTTACCTCAAGTAATGCTCCTTCCAAGATTTTTACCTTCTTGTTCTTCCCAATTATCTTATTCAGAGATTAAATCAACTCTATTTGATCATCATCATCAACTTCTTATCTTAAGCTTGCAAAAACTGATTCAATAGGTGGTCTCTGTGGTATTTATGTTGTGTCCTTTGACTTAGAAATAATTTATGTCTACTCCTACTACATCACATGCTCCTCTTCTTTCTTTCTTTCTTTCTACCAATTCTTTCTTCTTTGTTGCTTCATCTTTTTTCTCATCAACTTCTGTCAAATTGCCAACATCGGCTCCTTGATCATTGAATGGGTTTTCTTCTCTATCTATGGTGATATTCATGCCTTCAATGCTCATTGATTCATCAATAATGTTGATAGAGGGTGGTGGAGCTCGTGATGATTCAGTCTTATGTACTGCTTCTACCACTTGATCAGATTCACTGATTAACTCTCCTAGTCTAGAGGTCATTACCTTCACAACTGCTTCCTCAATTTCTTTGTTAATCTCTTCATAATTTCCTCCCATTATCAATATTGTCCTTCTCTTCCTTCTCAAATGAGTACTTAATTCCTTCATGATTTCTTCAAAGTGATCTTTATCTTTTATCTCACAAAGCTTTCTTGCATACCTTTCTCTTATGCCTTTGTCTTCTTCTATAGATCTCCTCTTTCTGTTTATCAATTTCTCATACAAGTTATCAGGGATCTGGCCTTTGATATCTTCAAATTTCTTGTCAGCAAGGTCATATGTCTGACAACTACATTTTCAAGATTTAACTTCTCAAAATTATCATACATCTCATAATACTTATACAGCTTGGTGAAATCCCCTTCATTTATAATCAAAGGGTTCACTTTGTCTATTTTAGGCTTCCATTGTTTCTTTGTGTTTCTACATGCCTCTTCATCTACCTGTGGCTTCACTACTTGTGTCTTCCTTTGTACTAGTGTAAATATAGTTTTGTGTCTCTGTCTTGGTCTACTTGCCATCTCTTTTACTCTCTTAGTTGGTGTGGTGGAAGCAGAGCTTGTGGATTTCCTCACTTCTGGTACATCCACTTCTTCAATCTCTACATCAATCTCCTAAATTTCTTTAGTAGGGGATGCATAGGATGTCAAGGGTGGAATTGATAATACTTCTTTCTATCCAATATCCCTAATTGTTGTAGTTGTCTACTTCGCAATGTCAAATTCATGGTTGACCATGCCTATATCCTTTAATATTTTCTTAATTGTATTGTCAACTCTCTTCTTTTCCATTTTTTGCACCTATGACTTTTGTGTTGTATCAAAGTTCTTTTCATATGTACCAAATCTAGGACTCTTCACACCCAAATTACCTTTAAGTAACTTGTCCACATATCCTTTAATTTCTACTTTTGATACCTCATACTCAAGAGGGTCTACAAATTCTACTCTTGGCTCAACTGCTTCAATGTAGGTAAATTCTATGTCCACTAAGAAGCATATCTCATCTTTATACATCTCTAGAAAAGATGGTGGAATCCTTGACCTTTTTCTCATTTCATTGTGAAAGGTCTTTATTACTAAAGTATCACTCTCATTCACTTTATCAATAGGATGTCTCAAATATACTTTGTTAATCATGTCCATTGAATTTGTGTTGTCATTCCAATCAACTCCTATAGTGTATGGAAATCTTCTTAATAGATGGAAAAACATGTAGGTGATCAGGGATGAGAATCTAAATTGTGAATTCTTAGTCTTTTTTATCTTCTCAAGGTTTTCAGTCAATTGTATCCTGAGAATCTCACACATATCTACTTCCACTTTGTCTACACACATAAGCTAAGCTTCATCTACCATGCCAGCTGCCATATCATCTTCCCTTGAACTCGTACAAAATTTTGAAGTCAATATTTTGCATACATATCTTACATCATCTTGCTCAATTTTACTTATAAAAATTCCTCTTCCATTATATGAAGATTTGGTGTTGTCTAATATTATTTTCTTGACATTCTTTTCATTCAAAGTAATTACTCCTAACTTAGATAGTCATGTTACCTCATGAATAAGATCTGTGGTGATGTCTATGACTCTATCATCTAACCAAAACTTTCCATTGTAAATTCTGCTCAAAATTATCTTGGTCCATTCATCATTCTGAAACTCATAGTGAAGTGTGTACTTGATAATATATATTTCACTTAAATTCTCAAACCTTTCTTTGCAGGACATGTCTTGTTTGTAAATCTTACTGTACTCCATGGTTATACTACCATCTCCTATAGTCTCAAACTTACATTTTAGATAACTTTTCACATATTCTAAATGCAAAAATCCATCTAGAATGGTTGACAAAGACAAACTAGGGTCTTCCTCTAGGGGTTCTATAGGTTCCTTCTTCACCTTAGGTCTATTTGAATCTTTGATGTTGTGAACTAGTGATGCATCCATGATTCTATTTAAAATATGACTTCTTTGATAGTGAATACTTAGTTTGTGTAGATATGGAAAGAAATTTGTCTCCAAATCCTGCAAACTGCTCTCAATCTCCATTGGCTAGCTCTCTATATCTCTTGTAAACACTTGAATGATCAACTAATATCAATCATATTTTTTTATCCTTCAAATCTTTCAAGATACTAACATCACATTAAATTTCTTAAATGCTTCATGCCAAAAAGTTGTTCCTGGTTACCTGCAAAACTTCATTCTTTTCATGTACTTGCATACATGTTCATAAATTCATGCACTCTTAACCATAGCTTCATTATATCATATACTAGCTCATAGTAACTTCACAAGACTTAATTCAATTTACTCTAAACTCTACACTATTATGATTCCTTACTCTAATACATAATTCATGAAATAAATGCTTAATTTCTTTGAGATGAATTGGGAAGTGACTCATACTTACTCTTAGGTACTTCACCTATCTGATTTCCTAGTATACTAAGTGTGCTCGCTTGATTTGTGGCTTTAACAAACTCAACTTCTTCCAAGTTACTGCAGCATTATTTCTGACTGTTGTTGGTGTTCACATTTCTCCTAGTGTAGTTTCTAGAATTAGGGTTTCTCATGTTGTTCATTCTGCAAAATCTTGTTGCGTGACCAAGGTTGTTACATATCTGAAAAGCTACTCCATTGTTTCTATATCTCGGTCCTTACTAACTAATTTGTGATCTGCAATTTCTAGCAATATGTCCAATTTTGTTGCATCTATAATACACAACTCCCTTCCTTTTGTTCATGTCTCCAATAGGTCTCTTATCTACAAGGTTAGTATCTCTAAACATTCTACTATTATTATTATCATTAGATCTAGATTTCTTAAAATCAATAGCTCTATGTTCAAAACCATGAAAATTATAACAATAATAAGAGATAGGTTTGAATTTCTTACCTGTACAATCTCCTTTCATGTATCCAAAAGAATTACATGAAAAATATCTACCTTTGAATTCTTTTCACATTTCTTTAGGTGGTTCATCTAGCTTAGGTGGATTAAGTATATCTTCATATTTGTTAGCTTCATTAGGCTTCTTTTCATCTTTATTCTCAAGGTCTTCTAGATTTGGTTCTTTGCACTCCTCAATCTTCTTTGGGAACTTATCTTCAAGATATCCAAGACCAGTTTTATCATAAGATGGTTTCTGATAAGACATTTGTTCATCAATCTTTTCACTACTAGAATAAAATTTCTAAAGATGTTGTTTAGACTAAGTTAGTTCTCATTTCACAATTGTATTATACTTCTCAAGTTTAGAATATTGTAAATTTGTTTTCTCAAGTTCAGATGTCACTTTGGTAAGTTTAGATCTCATATCTGCATTCTAGGATTTAAAATTTGATTCATCTTTTCTATTGACATCTTTCAAGCTTAACTTCAGATCTACAATCTTTAGCTCATGTTTAAGGATCTCATTTTCTTTCTTTAGTTTTGAAACTTCATCACATTCCTTGACTTGAATAGTAGAATCTTTCTTTGATTTCATATCTTCTATCTTTTCTTTTAGTTTCTCAATGTATTTTTTCACATCATCATATTTATCCTTCAGAGTATATCTTTCTTCAGTAAGAATATCAATCTGTTCAAGAGCTTCATCAAGATTCTTTTGCAACTAATCCATATCCATAGAGATCTTACTCAAACATTTAGGCTTTCTCCAAATAACTTTGTTCTAAGTAACTAGGCTCTAATACCAATTGTTAGAAATAGGAAATACTGAGAGGGGGGGGGGGGGTGAATCAATATTTCACAAACTTTTACTTTTACCCAATTACGGATATAAGAAATTAACTTGTAGCTTGCATAAGAAAACTAAACTAAGTAAACTAGATAACAAGCATAATAATAAAATGAATGAACTCATAACACCATGATTGTTCTCGAGGAAACCCTGGCCAAGGGAAACCTGATAGGGAGATCTTCCTACCACAAGTCCTATCTCCTCTAGGACTACACTAGGTCTTCTCTTTGACCTTTCTTAGGGTTTCTATGACCCTTATATCAGAGGGATTCTTCCTAATCTCCCCTACTCTTCAAGATCTCTCTACCAAGGTCTTGATTTCACCTTAACTCTACAACTCCTCCAAATGAATTCAACTAGGAATTCATCCAAACCTCCAAATCCTTGTATCCAGCTAGTAGGTATGGGAGAGGACTCATTTAGTCCTTATTTGCATCAACTTGGGGTGTTCCATCTATTGGTACTCTTCTCCAAGTACCTGATCTCCAAATTTGGCCTAAAAGGCTACTAGGCCTTGTAGGTCTCCTAACACACAAAAAGGAGCCTAACTCTACAAATGTCCACACAAGTGTCAAAACTGATCATACTTCTAAATACCCCTTTTAGTTTTATGAAAGATTCACAAACCTTTATCTCTCCAACTGGTCCGTATAGCACTTTGCTACTTTCTAGCCTTATTTCTAGGCCTCTTTAGCCCTCACTGTTTCACAGTGAGGGTTTGATCTTTACACCCTCAAATGGATTGTTCATGAGCTCTCCTTTTCACTATTGAGTCTATGAACATGGTAGACTCCTCTCCAATTCTTAATTTGGTTTTCCCAAACCCTTTTCGCTCTCCCAAATGTTGGATCAAACTCAGGCTCCTAACCGGGCTTGTCTCTGCTCGCCTAGGGCCTGATCATTGAAGCACTTCCCCTACATTTCACACTATAAAAATACATATATAAAATTTTTATACAATGGCCTAACATAATCCAAATGGTCATAGAGAGCCAACCATGGATTCCTAAGTTAGGGCCATGCTAAGTACCTCAAAACTGTACAGTCTAGCAAGCTGGCCACAGAGGAGGGATTTAATTACAAAGCTTTCAAGAACACTAACAAGCTAAAAAAAAGATGGAAACAATAGAATAAAGCATGAGAAATTAAGATAACTATGTCATAGCCTTGGTTCAATCCATTGATCAAGGATGACCAAGTTCTTAATCCCAAACCCTCACAGGTACAGTCTTACCAATCATAAAAACTTCAAATAGTACATATGAAAATTAAATGCCAACCTTTGGCCTCGATGAAAACAATTCTTAAATAGGTTTAGGTCCTTATTCATGGTTGATATGAGCCCTATAACTAATTCCTAGGCTCGAACAAGTTTAGACCAAAATGTTGTCATGACAACTTTTACACTTTCTTGACAACTTTGTCAAAGTTGAATCCTGAGGTCTCATTAGACTCTCTTAACCATTCTAAGACTTATATAATCCTTAAAACACTTAACCACCACCATTTAATAATTTATTATAGTCAAGAGTCACCTTATATTTTTTAGCACTTCCCAATGGCATACAAGCCATATGCTTGGGGACTTCACCAACCTATCAAGACCAACTCTAGGACTAACCTACCTTTCTAGAGACCTTGTTTGACTTCAAACCAAACTCTAACTTACTAACCAAACATAAAATGAATCCAAAAGTCCATTAGGATAGTGACTTGGCCAATAGTCACTACAAGCCAAAAATGTGATTGTAGGTGTGTAGGAGCTAGCCTAGGTGCTCCTGCACCATAATCCCCAACAAAAAGAACCTAAGTTCCATTAGGAGAAAGGAGTGCCATATCTATTCCCAGCTTCTTGAGGCTATTCTCTTCAATCCATTAAGCTTCTGATTTAGGAAGAGTCTTCCACTTCACAAGGTGTTCCATGCACACTCCATGTCTAGTCTTCTTCTTGATCCTTGAGTCTAGGATCCTCTCAGCTTGAGGCTTCACTTGGGCTGGTAGTTTGAGTGCTTGGACATCAATATGAACATCAAGGCTGTTTTATTTCTCCTCCACATTAGGTCCTTTATATTTCACCAAGTCTTGCACATTGAAAACCAATGAGATGGATAGGTCACTAGGTAGGCCTATCTTATAAGCATTGGAACCATACTTCTCAAGAACCTTACAAAGTCCAACTCTCCTCATTTGCAGCTTGCTTGGTATTCCTTTTTGAAGCCTTGCTTTATTCAGATGTACTATCAACCAATCACCTACTTCAAATTGAAGTTCTTTCCTCCTTGCATCAACTCTATCCTTTACCTTTTGATTTGCTTCAATCGAGGTCCTTCTAACCTTCTCATGGACTTCTTGCATGGACTAGGAAAAATCCTCAGCATGTCCACTCACTCCACTTTGGTTTCCAAGTTCTCTCAACTCACACACACCTCTTGGGTGCATGCCATAGACCACCTCAAAAAGGCTCTTGCTGATAGACCTATTTATGCTATCATTATAAGAAAATTCAGCTTGTGGTAAGACCTGGTCCCACACTTGTCCATACTCCTTGGCAAGACACCTTAAAAGATTTCCCAACACTCTATTGATCACCTCTATTTTACCATCTATTTGAGGATGATAGGCTGACCCAAAAGCAAGGTTGGTGCCCAATCTCTTCCACAAAGTCTTCTAAAAATTCCCCATGAATTTCACATCTCTATCTGAGACTATGTTGATTGGTAGACCATGAATCCTTACCACCTCCTTGAAGAATAGATGTGCTATGTAGCTCGCATCATGTGTGGTCTTGCATGGAATGAAATGGCTCATTTTTTTGAATCTATCTACCACCACATAGATGCTATCAAAACCAGTAGTTGTCCTTGGCAAACCCACTATGAAATCCATACTTAAACACTCCCATGGCCTCTTAGGAATTAGTAAAGGCTGGTATAACCCTACATTTGAAGATGTGCCTTTGGCCTTTTCACACATCATACATTTCTCTGCATACCTTCTTACATCTCTTGGCATTTTGGGCCAATAATAGAAACTTTGCACTAGATCCAATATCTTAGTCAAGCCAAAGTGTCCACTAAGGCTACCATTATGCTTCTCTTGGATTAGGTTCTCCCTCATAGAACCTCTAGGTACACATAGCTGGTTACCCTTGAATAACAATCCATTTTTTAATGTATAATCAGAAAACTCACTATGAAAGTGATTCTCAAAATCTTCACATACCTTGTAGGCTTTGGAGAAGTCCTCATCTTCCTTGTAGAGTCCTTTAAATCCTTCCACACCAATGCTTTGAAGCTGGATTTCTTGGATAGTCAGCAACCTTCTACTTAAGGCATTAACAACCCTATTTTTAAGGCCCTTCTTATGCTTGATAGTGAATGTATAGTCTTGGAGGAACTCCATCCACTTGATATGCCTATGACTAAGCTTGTCTTGAGTGTTGATGTAACTCAATGATTGATTATCTAAAAAGACCACAAAATCCTTAGGTAATAGATAGTGCCTCCACTTTTTGAGTGCTTGAACCAATGCATACAGCTCCAAATCATATGAGGAATACTTTGATTTAGCCTCATGTAGCCTCTCACTGAAAAATGCAACCGGGCTCCCTTCTTGGTTCAACATTGCTCCCACTGCTATGTTGCTTCCATCATATTCTATAATGAATAACTTGTCAAATCTTGGTAACACAAAAATAGGCTGAGTTTCTACTCTATCTTTAAACTTCTCAAACCCTTCTTGAGCTGCCTTGGTACACACAAACTTGGTTTTAACTCCACCTTTGATAGTATTGAGCATAGGTGCACATATCTCACTAAATCCTTTTATGAACTTCCAATAGAACTGAGCTAATCCATGGAAGATCCTTACTTCAGTCCCTATTTTAGGAATATTCCAACTTACTATGGCTTCCACTTTGCTTGGATCCATCTTGATGTCACCTTTAGATACCACAAAACCTAGGTACACTAGTTCTTGTTTGAGGAAACTTCTCTTCTCTAGGTTAATGGCTAACTTCTCTTCATGCAATCATTTTAGGATAACTTCTAAGTTCTTCATATGCTCTTCTTTGGTCTTGCTAAAGATGAGGATGTCATCTAGGTACACCACAAAAAACCTACCTATGTAGTCTTTTAGGACTTCATTCATTAACCTCATAAAGGTACTAGGTGCATTTGTAAGTCCAAAGGGCATAACTAACCATTCATAGAGACCCTCATTGGTTTTAAAAGATAATTTCCACTCATCCCCTTCCTTCATTCTAATTTGGTGATATCCAATGTTAAGGTCAATCTTTGTAAAGTATTGAGACCCCCCAAGACAATCCATAAGGTCTTCTATTCTAGGGATAGGAAACCTATATCTAATGGCAATCCTATTGATTACCCTAGAATCAGTACATAATCTCCACTTACCACCTTTCTTTGGTGCCAAAACCATAGGTACAACATAAGGACTAATGCTTTTCCTTATCAGTCCTTGATCAAGAAGTTCTTGAATCTGACTTGCTATCTCCTTGTTTTTCTCTGGGGTCACTTTGTATGTTGCCTTGTTAGGTAAGGATGCTCCGGGTACAAAGTCAATTTGATGATTGATTTCTCTTTGAGGAGGGATTTTAGCTAGTGTCCCATCACTTATGATGTCTTTAAACTAATTCAAAAGTTTTTGCACTTCTTTAGGCAATGTAGGATGAAGTACTTTGGTCTCCTCCTTGGGTTTCAAGACTATAGCTAGTCCCACTCCTTCTTCATTGAGTTCATGCAATAACTCCTTTCCACTCATCAAAAGTACATTAGGATCAACTATACTTGCAACTCCTTCCTCCACAAGTGACTGAATTTTGTAAGTCACTCCATTCTTCTTGAAGTTATACACATTTCTCTTCCCATAATTAATAGCATCCCAGTCATATTGCCATGGCATTCCTAGTAGCAAATGGAAAGCATCCATTGGTAGGATGTCACATAGTATCTTATCTTGATATCCACCAATCATGAAGTCTACCCATGCTTGTTCATTCACAAGAACATTATGCCCCTTATTCAACCAAGTCACTTTGTAGGGGTGAGTATGAGGTATCCTCTCAAGTTTGAGTTTTTGGACTGCCTCCTCTAATATTATATTATTAGTAGAACCTAAATCAATGATGACTTTGCAAACCTTGCCAAGGATCTTACACTTGATTCTAAAAAGAAACCTCCTATGTTTAGGTTCTTCCGTCACAGGTTCCTTGAGTAGAACCCTCCTAAACATGAGGTTCTCTCCATGCTTTGAATCTAGGTTCACCTCAGGTGACTTCACACTTCCTTCTTCCTCTTGGACATAGGTTACCTTCTTCTCACCATGAGAACTTGAAGCCTTATCTGGACATCTATATGCAGGATGGCCTAGCTACCCACAATAATAGCACTTCATGTTTGCAAAATGTGATCCCCTATTGAAGCCACTTGATCTTCCTCTTCCACCTTGGAATCCTCTACCTCTTCCATAATTTCCTCTTGTTCTTGGAGTCTCCCTTATTTATTGATTCATTACTCCTACCACCATAACCACCTATGTCCTCTAGCATCTCTTTCCCTTCCTCTACCTCTAGATGAGGAACTTGTTTCTTTTTATTCTTTTCTTCTACCTTCAATGCTAATTGAAAGCATTTGTGGACAATAGTAGGAGTCCAAAGATTGATTTCTTCTTGGATACTCCATTTAAAACCACTCAAATACCTTGCAACTTAGACACTTTCCTCTTCTTGCACTTTAGACCTCAAACACAGTTTTTGAATTTCCTTGGTATAGGCAATCACATCCATTTCTTTTGGCCTAAGATTCTATCTTTTCTTGTGCATTTGGATCTCATGATCCTTTGGTAGGTAGTTTTCTTTTATCTTTGTGACCATAGCATTCCAATTTTCAATAGGTCTTTTCCCTTCTTTTTCCCTCTCTTCCTGAAGGAACTTCCACCATGTTAGGGATGGTCCCCTTAATCTTGATTTGGCTACCTTCACTCTTTGTGCCTCTAAGAAACCTTCACATTCAAAGTGATTCTCCATCCCTTCAATCCACTCCATCACCAATTCTGAATCCATCTTACCTGTGAACAGGGGTATTCCTTCTAAAGCTTTTCCTCCCAATGCCTTGATGGCTTTTAGGAAGGGTTCTTCTTGGATTGGTGGATCAGGTTTAGGTACATAATCTTCATCGGCAAGTGCCTTTCCCTTATCATCTTCTACTTCCATCTTTTCTTTCATCTTTTCAGCAACCTCTGCCACTAGCTCAAGCTTATCTTTCAAAGCTTCTATAGTCTCTACTAGGATTATGTTTCTTTCTTTTTGATCAACCACTTCTCTAGCCAATTCCGCATTGGTCACCATTGTGTTATCACCAATGGACTCACTCCTTTCTGACATACAACTCACACAAGCCTTTCAATGGCTTTGATACCAATTTGATATGGAGATCTTCCTACCACAAGTCCTATCTCCTCTAGGACTACACTAGGTCTTCTCTTTGACCTTTCTTAGGGTTTCTATGACTTTTCTATTAGAGGGAGTCTTCCTAATCTCCTCTACTCTTCAAGATCTCTCTACCAAGGTCTTGATTTCACCTTAACTCTACAACTCCTCCAAATGAATTCAACTAGGAATTCATCCAAACCTCCAAATCCTTGTATCCAACTATCAATTATGGGAGAGGACTCATTTAGTCCTTACTTACATCAACTTGGGGTGTTCCATCTCTTGGTACTCTTCTCCAAGCACCCGATCTCCAAATTTGGCCTAAAAGGCTACTAGGCCTTGTAGGTCTCCTAACACATAAAAAGGAGCCTAACTCTACAAATGTCCACACAAGTGTCAAAACTGATCATACTTCTAGATACCCTTTTTGGTTTTATGAAATATTCACAAACCCTTATCTCTTCAACTGGTCCGTACAACACTTTGCTACTTTCTAGCCTTATTTCTAGGCCTCTTTAGCCCTCACTGTTTCACAGTGAGGGTTTGATCTTTACACCCTCAAATGGATTGTTCATGAGCTCTCCTTTTCAATATTGAGTCTTTGAACATGGTAGACTCCTCTCCAAGTCTTAATTTTGGTTTCCCAAACCCCTTCCACTCTCCCAAATGCTGGATCAAACTCAAGCTCCTAACCGGGCTTGTCTCTGCTCACCTAGGGCCTGATCATTGAAGCACTTCCCCTACATTTCACACTATAAAAATACATATATAAACTTTTTATACAATGGCCTAACATAATCCAAATGTTTGTAGAGAACCAACCATGGATTCCTAAGTTAGGGCCATGCTAAGTACCTCAACTATGTACAGTCCAGCAAGCTGGTCGCAGAGGAGGGGTTTAATTACAAAGCTTTCAAGAACACTAACAAGATAAAACAAAGATGGAAACAATAGAATAAAGCATTAGAAATGAAGATAACTATGCCATAACTCTAGTTCAGTCCATTGATCAAGGATGACCGAGTTCTTGATTCCAAACCCTCACAAGTACAGTCTTACCAGTCATAAAAACTTTAAACAGTACATATGAAAATTAAATGCCAACCTTTGGCCTCGATGAAAACAAGTCTTAAATAGGTTTAGGTCCTTATTCATGGTTGGTATGAGACCTATAACTAATTCCTAAGCTCAGATAGGTTTAGACCAAAATGTTGTCATGACAACTTTCAAAGTTATCATGACAACTTTTACACTTTCTTGACAACTTTGTCAAAGTTGAATCCTGAGGTCTCATTAGACTCTCTTAACCATTCTCAAACTTCTAGAAACCTTAAAACACTTAACCACCATCATTTAATAACTTATTACATTCAAGAGTCACCTTAGACTATTTATCACTTCCCAATGTCATACAAGCCATATGCTTGGGGACTTCACCAACCTATCAAGACCAACTCTAGGATTAACCTACCTTTCTAGAGACCTTGTTGGACTTCAAATCAAACTCTAACTTACTAAAAAAATGTTAAAAAAATCCAAAAGTCCACCAGGATAGTGACTTGGGCAATAGTCACTACAAGCCAAAAATGTGAATGTAGGTGTCTAGGAGCTAGCCAGCTAGGTGCTCCTACACCAAAACCCCAGTGGGGATGGTATCCACAACTGATCCACTAATCAAAAGTATATGGTTAAGGATGTTCACCTTTGTTAGGAGTTTGTTACATACATATAGTGTCTATGTCTTGGTTAATGGACTATAGGCCTTGTTAGAAGCCTAAACCTTGTTAGGAGTTTCTATTACAAAATAGAATGTTTGCAAGATGAGCTCACTACCCAAACATGCAATATACAATAGTAGCTTTAGATACAAAGGTAAAATACAAAAACCTTTTTTTTGCTACCGAATAGCTTCTCTATTCTAATTTATCTTTGTAGGCTCTTCACTTTTATATATAGTACTTGATTCCTTTCTTCTTACAACATACAATTTCACATCATATTACAATCGCTATATCTTTTTCATATTCAATATATATTTCACATTACATTGTACTTACATATATACAAGTTATTACAAAATAACTTGTATATTGGCTTACAATACTGTATACTCTTCTCAAAATACAAAATCATTATATACTTCCTTAGGGTTAACATCTAGGATGTCATACCTAATTAGTTAAGTCATTATTTTGATAAAAAAAATAATCCCTTAACTCAATATAATCAAGTTATGTCTTTTTCTCTGTTCAGGTTGGCTCAACACTGTCTCTGTAAAACATTAATACCATATTCTCTACATGTTGTAAAGACTTGCGCTCTCATATGTGGCTTTAATATACATGGAATGATCCATGTTCAAGTGTGCGTGCATTGAACCTTCTTCTATGAACATCGCTAATGAAAACTGTCTCTGATTAGACTGGAAAACATTATTGTACTTAGATAATTTTCAAATGCGCTCATACAAAATTGCTTTCTTTAATTATGCTATCTTCATGTTGAGTATATGTTTTCATAATGACAACATTCTAATATCCTACTTAGCCAAATTTCTAATAGTTACAACAAAATCTCTTAACCGAGTGCACTTAACAGTCTTTTGTATTTCTATATGACATTCAAGGAATGTTAATTATTTTCTTGTTGACTCCATAGTGAGTGTTGGTCAAAAGTTAACTGTTAGTGATAAATCCTTTAACTAGGTCACACCTTACAGTGTGCATTGTAAACTTTAACAGGGTTGGCTCCTAACCGAGCTCACTTCAGAAGAGTGAAATATTTTAGGTTACCAGTCCCACATGGTTTTTTCCTTAGTAGGGTTTCCACATTAAATAGTTGTGTTATGTGTTATTTTTTATTATTGTTTTTCTATCATACTTTACATATTGCATATTTAATTAATCAGTAAAGACAGTTTTGGTTATTACTGGTATTCGGTAAATGAATAGAAAGATAGTTATCTTATCTTACCGAGTTGTTTGATTTGTTGAAAAAGTACATCTGAGAGTTTGGGACTGTAGGATAACTAATTTAACTGATTCACCCCCCCCCCCCCCCCTCTCAGTTATCTAACAAACAATATTTATCTATTGGCACAGAAACTATTTTGATCAAAAAAGTTCATAGAAGTATTTCCAGCATAAGAAAACTTGAGCATAGATTATATGAGGTATGTTGAAGCTACAACTAAGAGTGCAAGACTGTACGGCATGTATAAACATAGTTATTAATGTTTTACAGAAATAGTGTTGAGCTGACAAAACAGAGTAGTGACAAGTAAATGAATGTTTTGGGTTAAGGGATTATTTTGTTTATCAAAATAATGACTTGACTAATTAGGGGCAACATCCTAGATGTTAACCCTAAGTCAGCAAGAAGTAATGTTATGTTTTGGAAACATGTAAGCCGACTGGAAAGCTATATTTGTGATAACTTGTATAAAGGAAATTAATTTGTAATGTGAAGAAGTAAGACTTATGTAATGTTATAGTATTGATGCAAAATCTAATGTATGGTTAGATCAGTGTGATTTGATAACAAGTTTTGTGAAGAGATTAAAAGCTAGATCAAAATATTGAATATATTCAGCAGCAGTAAAAGGTTTTTGTATTTTATCTTTTTTATTGAAGATTATAATTGTATATTGCATGTTTGGAAAGTGGGCTCATCTTGCATACATTTATGTTTTTTAATACCAAATCCTAACAGGGTTGAGGCTTCTAACAAGGCCTAAGTCCTCTAATAAGGACCAAGACACTATACAGATGTAATAGACTCCTAACAGGGTCAATATCTTTCACAAGATAGCTTTTAATTAGTGTATCATTTGTGGGTGCCATCCCCACCATGGTTTTCCCTTGACCAAGGTTTCCTCGATAACAAACATGGTTTTATGAGTTCTATTATTTTATGGTTGTGTTTTCTATTCAATTTAGTTTCTTATGAAAGTTACAAGTTAATTAAATATATCCATACTTGGGCAAAATTTAAAAAAATTGAAATACTAATTCACCCCCCCCCCCCCCCCTCTTAGTATTTCCTATTTCTAACTATTGGTATCAAAGCACAGTTACTTAGAGAAGGCCTAACATCTTGAGTAAGATGTCTATGGATATGGATCAGTTGTAGAAAAACCTAGAAGAGGCTCTTGAGCAGATTGATATTCTTACTGAAGAAAGAGATACTCTGAAGAATAAATATGAAAGTGTAAAATACTACACTGAGAAATTAAAAGACAAGATAGAAGATCTTAAATCAAAGAAATAGCATGTAAATCAGATCAAGGATAGTGATGAAGTTTCAAAATTGAAAAAGGAAAATGAGATCCTAAAGCATGAACTAAATATTGTAGATCTAAAGTTAAGCTTGAAAAATGATAACAGTAAAATTGAATCATATCTAAAATCTGAAAAATGTAAATCTAAGGTCTAATCTTACCAAAATAACTTTTGAACTTGAGACTACAAATTTGTGGTATTTTGAACTTCAGAAGTATAATAATATTGTGAAATGAGAGCTAACTCAATCTAAGCAATATCTTGAGAAACTATATTCCAACAATGAAATGATCGATGAACAAATGTCTTTTCAAAGACCTACTTATGATAAAATTGGTCTTGGATATCTTGAATAAAAATTCTCAAAGAAGACTAAAGAATGTAAAGAGCTAGACCTCACAATTCAACAACCTGAGAACAAAGAAGAAGAAAAACAAAACAAAATTGAGTCTAACCAATCTAAAGATGTACTCAAGCAACCTAAGCTAGTTAAATCACCTAAAGAAATGTGAAATGAATTCAAAGGTATATGTTATGCATGCAATTCATTTGGACACATGAAAAGGGATTGTACAGGTAAGCAATTCAAACCTATCTCTAGTTATTGTTATAATTGTCATGGTTTTGGTCATAGAGCTATTGATTATAAAAAACCTAGATCTAGTAATAAAGATAATAGTAGAATGTTTAGAGGTGCTAACCTTGCAAATAAAAGACCTACTAGAGCAAAAAATAATATAAGAAATGGAGTTATGTGTTATAGATGAAATAATTTTGGACATATTGTTATAAATTGCACATCACAGATCAGTCAATCAGGACCAAGATACGGAAACAATGTCATAGTTTGTTGGATTTATAACAACATGGGACACATAGCAAGATATTGCAGAATGAACAATATGAGGAATCATAATCCTAGAAGAAATATGAACTATATCAGAAGAAATATGGATAACAACAACAGTTAGAAAGGAAATAATAGTAACATGGAAGAAGTTATATTTGTCAAAGATACAGATGAAGAAAGTGCATCCACAATATGAGGAAGTCAGTCAGGTGAAGCATTTGAAAGTAAGTTGGAATCAATTCTAAGCCCATCTCAAATTGATTAAGCATCAAATTTCATCAATTAAATGTCAGAATAAGCATTAGATAAATATAGGATTTAGCAAAATTTGAATCAATCCTTGCAACCTTAATATTTGATAGTAAATGATGTAAATAAGCTATGGTTAAGAGCACATGAGATTCTGAGCATATATGAAAGCATTCAAAGTGAAAGAAGTTTATTGACAGTAAGAGAGCTTTTTTGGCATGAACACACTTATGCAATTAATGTGATGATAATGTTTTGAAGGATTTAATGAGTAAAAGTGGATTATTGGATGACATTCAATCATTCATGAGATTACAAGAGTTTTAGAGAGCAAGCCAGAGGAGATTGAAAGAACTTTGAAGCCTTTGGAGATAGATTTTCATCAAATCAATGCAAGAAGCCCTAAATCCTGACATTAATGTATTTTCACTAAGAGCTTACTGTTGAAGCTATATTTTTAGTATAATCATGGATGCAACCCTAGTTCACAACATTAAGAATACCCCTAGACCTAAGGTGAGAAAGGAACCAGTTGAACCTACAGAGGATGACCCTATCTTGGATTTTTCGTCTACACCAGACATAGTTTTACATTTGGAAGATCTAAAAGGTTATTTAAAATGAAAGTTTGAGACTATAGGAGATAAAAGTATGACTAAGGAGTATGATAAAATTTACAATTAGAACATGACTTAAAAAGAAGGGTACAATCATTTAGGTCAATTAGACATTGTGAAGTACATGTTTCATTATGAATTTTAGAATGAAGAATGGAACAAGATCATACTAAGCATAATTCATGATGGAAACTTTTGGTTAGATGATAGAGTGATATAAATCACATCAGATCTAATTCATGAAGTAACGGGTCTTTCCAACCAAGGTTTAATCCCACTAAATGAGAAAAATGTTAAGAAAATAGTCATAGAAAACACTAAGTCTACATACAACGGGAGAGGAATTGTGATAAGCAAAATTGAACAAAATAATGTAAGATATGTTTGTAAGATAATGGCTACTAAGCTATGTGCTAGTTCTAGAGAAGATGTCATAGCAACATGAATGGTATAAGAAGCTTGCCTAATGTGCATTGAGAAAGTTGAAGTTGATATGAGTGAAATTATGAGAATTCAACTTATTGAAAACCTTGAGAAGATCAAGAAGACAAGGAATTCTCAATTCAGATTTTCATCTCTAATAACTTTTATGTTTTTCCATCTTTGAGAAGATTTACCTACACTATAGGAGCATAATGGAATGATGAGAGATGTACTATGGAAAGAATAAAAAAAGTATATCTAAGACATCCTATTGATAAAGTCAATGAGAGTGCAATACTAGTTATCAAAACATTCCAAAATGAAATGAGAAAAATGTCAAGAATTCCACCCTCTATGGTTGAGAAGTACAAGAATGATTTATGCTTTCTAGTTGACACGGATTTTACCCATATAGAATTAGTGTAACCTAGAGTTGAATTCATAGACCCACTATATTATGAAGTATCTAAAGAAGCTATTGAAGGCTATGAAAGTAGAATCCTTAAATCCAAATTATATTTTAAGAGTCCTAGATTTGGAACATCTAAGGAAATATCAAGCACAACACATCAAACTCAATTACAAAAGTTAGAAAAGAAAAGAGTGGACATGGAAATAAAGAGAATCTTAAAAGAATCGGGGATGATAGAAGATGAATTTAATATAGGAAAACAAACAGCATCAACAATGAGAAATATTGGTCAAAAGGAAGTATTGGCAGTACCACCATTGGCAACCAAAGAAACCTTTGCACCATATATTCATTATATTGATGAGGATATCATGAAGGCAAGTGAAATGAGCATATAATGTGCTAAACCACTGACACTAGCCACAATAAAATCAATAAGATCTACTTCTACCACTACACCTGCTAAGAGAGTCAAAGAAATGGCTAGTGGACTAGGAAAAAGATAGAAAACCATTTTCACTCCTATGGAAAGGAAAAGATTACAAGAAGAGGAATCCACACCTATTAAGAGAATGAAAATTCAAGTACAAAGCCAAACACAAGAAGAAGAAGAGGAAGGCAGTAGCAAGAAGAAGCAATGGAAGCCTAAGAGAGAAAAATTTAACCTCTTAATCATCAATAATGGAGATTTCACCAAGTTGAACAAGTATTATAAGATGTATAACAACTTTGAAAAGATAAATAATGAGAATGTAGTTTTCAAGCATATGATCCTTGCAGACAAGAAGTTTGAAAACATAAAAGATAAAATACCAAATGAATTATATGGTAGACTGATTAATAGAAATAAGAGAGAAATTGAAGAAGATAAAAGTATTAGAGAAAGATTTGTGAGAAAAATCTGTGAAGTTAAGGATGAAGATAATTTTAAGGAAATAATGAAGAGTCTTAGTACACATCTAAGGAGGAAAAGAAGAACTATTCTAATTATGGGAGGAAATTATGAGGAAATAAACAAGGAAATAGAGGAAGCAGTTGTAAGAGTAATGACTTTTCTACCAGCAGAGACACTAAGTGAGTCAAAATAGGACACCCTAGTCTTAGTAACAATTACGCAGATAAAGGAGACATCACCTATGGAAGAGTCATTGCAGACTACTGTTACTCCACCAACAATATTTATTAATGATGAAACTATGCAAGTTGAAGGCACAAGAATCACCATCGATAAGGAAGAAGATCCTTTCAAGGACCAAGGAGAGGATGTTGGAAATTTGGAAGACATGGTGAATGAGGAAGAAGAAAAGGGAGAAGAATTAGAGGAATTGGAGAAGACATTAACAAAAATTGATGTTGAGTTACGAAAGAAATGGAAGATAGTTGAGCAAGAAGTTGTCTTAACCTTAGCTAGGTGGAAGCATGTTGTAACTAAATAAGAAGCACAAATTGGTGAAGGAGAAAAAGAGGAACAAAGAAAATAAAAAGAAGTGAAGCCTACAAAGATAATTCCACAACGCATACAATTGGACACACCACAGAAGGATACACTAGCAAGCACATCTAAATCACCTATTGAATCAGTTCTAGCAAATTTGGGAATAGAAGTTGATGATGATGATCAAATAGAATTGATTTCATCTTTGAATAAAATCATTGGGAAGAATAAGAAGGTAAAAATTTTGGAGGGGTCACTACTTGAGGTAACTAATAAGCTACAAAATGTTATATCTACTCAGATTAGTGAAGTTGATCCACAAGCTAAGGCAAAGAAAGTGATTAAATCTTTTGATAATGAGTTTACTACACTATCAAATATTGCAACAGTCAAGGAGAACACTTCATGATGCACATTTATTTCAAACAACTTGTCATAATATTAATAATGATTTGGATAACCTTGATGTTTGTATTAAGGAATTGAGGAAATATCTGGAAAGAGGAAGAATATTGTATTGTCAATGTGCCCTTTCACACAATCACATCTTAGACATCACAGAGAAGCTGAAGAACAAAGAGGCAGAATTACAAGTCACAGTGAATGAATTACAAAATCCAAACATGGAGATCATATACATTGAGAAGAAGATAAGAAAGATACATGATGAGATAAGCCTATTGGAGAATGAAAAAGAAAGGAAGTTGAAGAGATTTTCACTACTTAGAGAACATTTGACATTGAAAATCAGTAATGTACAGAATTAATTGGAAGAAAGTTTTCCTCAAAGACATCATATGGTAAATTTGCTTATCCTAATCTAAGAGAAGTTGAGATAGCATCTTATGGGCTATGTGCACTACTTAGTTTATCAAACTTAGTTAAGAGTGCACGGGATAAGGAGATTACAAACCTAAAGGTGAACTTTATAGATTGCATTTCAACCCTTCCATCTCTACAGAATTGAAGACAAGAGGTATATCAAAAATTTTGACTTGTATATATATATATATATATATATATATATATATATATATATATATATATATATATATATATATATATATATATATATATATATATATATATATATATATATATATATATATATATATATATATATATATATATATATATTCACACTTTTGTCATTGTTGTCAAAGGGGGAGCAATAGTATGAGAAAATTGCTATATATATAAGGTATAGATATATGTGGAAAGGATATAGTATAGTCGAAGGGGGACTAGTATCCCTATGATGGAATGATATAAGTAAATATGTATGATCCATAGACTTTTATAATGACCATGTAACACAACGTTACATAATGTTACAACTTTGTTTTTGAAGTTTTTGTTGTAAAGTTTTGGGACTTAGCCAATTTTCCCATATGTTGCCATCAATGAAAAAGGGTGTTGGAAATTTTTCTAAGTAGGATATCATGATGTTGCCATTATGGAAATATATATTTAGAATTAAGACAACAAGATTCAAGGATAAATTTTTGGATGAGAACTTAACAAAATTGTCTAAGTATAATAACATTTATCTGTCAACATAAAGACTATTTTGATCAATGAAGTTCACAACAGTATTTCTAGCACAAGCAAACTTGAGCATAGATTATATGAGGTATGTTGAAGCTACAGCTAAGAGTGCAAGACTGTACAACATGTATAGATAGAGTTATTAATGTTTTATAGAAACAGTGTCAAACCGACAGAATAGAGTAGAGACAAGTAAATGAATGTTTTACATTAAGGGATTTTTTTTAGCAAAAAAAATGACTTAACTAATTAGAGGCAACATCCTAGATGTTAACCCTAAGTCATCAAGAAGTAATGTTATGTTTTGGAAACATGTAAGTAGACTAAAAAACTATATTTGTGATAGCTTGTATAAAGGAAAGTAATTTATAATGCGAAGAAGTAAGACTTATTTAATGTTATGGTATTGATGTGAAATCTGATGTATGATCAGAGAAGTGTGATTTGATAACAAGTTTTGTGAAGAGATTAAAATCTAGATCATAATATTGAAGATATTCAGTAGCAATAAAAGGTTTTTGTATTCTATCTTTTGTATTGAAGATTATAATTGTATATTGCATGTTTGGGTAGGAGTCTCATCTTGCATACATTCATGTTTTGTAATACCAACTCCTAACAGGGTTGAGGCTTATAACAAGGACTGAGACACTATAAGGATGTAATAGACTCCTAACAAGGTCAACATCTTTCACAAGATACCTTTTGATTAGTAGATCATTTGTGGGTACCATCCCCACTGGGGTTTTCCCTTGGACAGGGTTTCCTCAATAAAAAACATGGTGTTATGAGTTATATTGTTTTAAAGTTGTGTTTTCTATTCAGTTTATTCAATTTAGTTTCTTATGCAAGTTACAAGTTAATTAAATATATTCATACTTGGGAAAAAGAAAAAGTTTGTGAAATATTGATTCACCCCCCCCCCCAAGTATTTCCTACTTCTAACATATATACATACATACATATGTATGTATATGTATATGTATATGTGTGTGTATATGTGTGTGTGTGTATATATATATATATATATACATATACATATACATATACATATATATATATATGTATGTATATGTATATATGTATGTACTATATATATATATATATATAT
>BSBK01000052.1:0-37500 GCA_027943335.1 Chamaecyparis obtusa
CACACACACACACACACACATATATATATATACAAAGAGAGAGAGAACTTAGTGAGGCAATTACGAATACAAAGAAAAATCCAAACGGTTAAGGGATTGGACTAGTCTTGCATGCAGTTAGTACAAATACATGGGAATGCATAGGGTTGGGGGCCCATTAGTAAGGGTATATAGGATAAGGCATGGATATGGTCTATCCATGGATGAGGAGATGGATAAAGAAGATATCTCAAAGAGTCTAGCTATCCTAAAGAATGGTAAAGATGCTCGAAGTGTTCTAGGGAAAAGTAGACCAAGATGAGACGTTGGCATTGGAATAGTATCGAGCCAACTTAGGGAGTGTGATAAGAAGAATGGGGGATGCAAAATGAAGGAGGAATCAAGGATTACCAATTGTTAAATAATAATAGAGAAACTCTAGGAATGGTTCTTAGATTGAGTATCGTGAAGGAATAATATAACAATGTTTGATACAAACAATTCATTTATGTTGAATCTAGAAGCTTGATGTGGAAGCCAATGGATATCTTGGGTATGATAAATGGAGAGGATCAAGCAATTAGGAAGTGACAAGAGTGGCTTTGAGGGTAAGGTCTCGATATCAAAGCTTCTAAGTGAGCTTGTGTGTCCTCTAAGAGTACAATCCACAAGACGAGTCTATATAGGCAACAAAGTTATATGGAGGGTTAAGGCCATTGAAGGAGTGGTCCAGAGGTGAGTAGCTCCAAGAGCACTATCAAGAAGGATATAGATTCCAATATTGGTGATGTATGTATGTACGTACATACGTATATATGTATGTATGTATGTACGTACATACGTACGTACGTATGTGTGTGTGTGTGTATGTATATGTATATGTATATGTATATGTATATGTATATATTGTTGGAAAGTGATGTTTTGGAGCACTAGGAATCACTTAAGGGTTGTCATTTATGGAAAAACTTATGATGGAGTGATCGCATGCAGAGAGTTTTGGTACTAGAGTCACAGTCATGAAAATGGCTAAGTACAGAATCAGGATAACAACATATTGTGTTACAGTTTTGGTTAGCGATGACAATGTATGATGTATTATGGCTTGCGAAGTTAGTAGAAGGTATTTTGGGATATGTGGGACCTTCAGTTAAGGTCGCATGTGTTTTGGTGATCAGATCAGAGAAATACAGTATTGTGAAGGTATGTGAAGACAGAAAATTAGTGTAACAGGGCACATGAGCAATTGTGAAGATTAAGGCAAGGTTAGTTGGTATGGAAACATGCTAAGTCAAATAGAAGTGGTATATTGCTGACACTTTGGTAATATATGATCATTGACTCTATGTTTAGCATTTAGATAAGTTTTTATTATATTTTGTGAAGTATTTTGAGAGCCGACTGGATGGCAGAATTTGTATAAGTATAGAGTATTTTATGAAAGTGATAGATGTGATTATGATGATGATGTGAAACTAAGAGTAGAGAGAAGATGCAAAATAAGTGTTTGACAGAGCTAGAATTGGAACTATCTAATCATAGCAAGTGCTTGTATTGTTCATTTTTGGAGAACTCGTTTGAGACAATATTTTGATTGTAAGAGTTGTATGCTCACCACCTTTAACAGGGTGTTTTGTATACCCCTAACAGGGTTTTGTATTCCTCTAGCAAGAAAATGTACTATGTAATAATCAACTCCTAATAGGGCTAGATCTCCTAATAGGGATATAATATTTTAGTGCATAATTATGGGTACCATCCCCACCAGGGTTTTCCCTTGGCCAGGCTTTCCTCGAAAAGAAATCATGGTGTCATGAGTAATGTGTTGTGCATTTATGTTCTTTTCATTTCAGCATTGTTGTGGTTTATTTTCAATTGGTTAAAGTTTAAATTGAAGTGCTTTAATACTTATTCACACCCCCCCCCCCTCTCAGTATTACCCAATCCTAACAATTGGTATCAAATCTATTGGCCCTTGGAGAGAAAACCTAACATCTTAAGGGAGATCAGAATGGATTCAAAAAGTTTGCAAGAGAACTTTGAAGCAACACTTGATGACCTGGATAAAGAGAAGGCTGAGAATGGCGTATTGAATTTCGAATTGAGAAGAGCAGAAGGTTTCATCAGGAAACTAAAGGAATAGCTTGAAACTTCAAGAAGTCAGAAACAAGAGCTTATGGAAAATATCAAAGAGGATTCAGACAATGACACATCAGACCAAGTAAAGAAGTTGGAGCAATAAAAAGAGCAAATAAATCTTCTAATGATTAAATAAGTTCAACATGAAAAGGATGCAAGAAACAAAGTTGAAGAGTCACTAAAAGATGCAAATGAGTAGATAGGACAAATGAAGACTAAACTTAATCATTATAGGGATAAATGTCAGAAATTGGAGAAGTACAATCAAATCATTAAAGGTGAACTCACTCAAGCCAAATTGCACATGAGAAGTGATAAGATTGATGAACAAAGGGAAAGACAGAAACCCAAAGGAGACATTACTAGAGTTGGATTCAATGAAGCATAATGTTCTAAGACTAATGAAGAAGCAAATGAAGAAAAGACTAAAGAAAGACCTACTCATGAAGAACCTAAAGAACAGATCAGACCTTTCAGAGGTAGATGCTTTGGATGCAACAAAGTTGGACACATGAAGAGAGATTGCAAAGGTAAAGGCCCTTTCAAACCCTTTTCTGGTTATTTTTAGGAATTAATGCTAAATATATCCTATGGGGGAGTATTCGCAGCCATTATGTAGTAGTTGTTATTGCATTCATGACTGTGATTGACATTGATGTCAACATAGTAATCTATTGAAGATTACCAGAGAAGCAGACAATGTTTGAGTTAGCCCACTTGGGATATTGAAGATGAAGCTATGAGGATTTGAGGACTTACTCTATGATGTTCTATAAGATTATGATTAAGAGCGCAGAGAGAAATTCATTTTTTCATGGTAGTTATGAGGAAATCAGTGGAAGCAGTATTCAGGCAGTGTTCCTGAGTAGTGGTTTGTGGAAATTGGATGATATCTCCTAATCGAGATTGAATCTGATCATGTGTAGTTGAATAGTAATTGAAGACATAATATTAGTGACATGGACATGAGCACAAAATTTGAGGTCGCACGAGTGAAGAATTATCTTAATTGGAAGCCGATAATTTTGTGTAATTTTTATGTAACATGTGGAAACTTTTATTTTATAATTTGTATGCCGACTCATTTGTAATTACTTGAGTGTGGTATAAAGGAAGGAATGTTTTCCTTGTTGTAAGTATTAGTTGTGTATTGTATTTGAAATTGAATTTTGGAAGTGTGCAATACTTGTAGGAAAAGGATATGCGAAGTATAGAGATTTGGTATTGAGATCTGAAGAAGCAGTTGGTGCGGTTTGGCACAGTCAGAGAAGGAGTATTGAATTGTTGAGATCAGTAATCTTTTGGTATTATTTTGTTGAGTAATACAAAGATCAGTTGGATAGTGTGTTCACTAATCTTACCCTGAAGCTGTTTGGGCAGTGGGTCCTTCTGTCTTCCATAACTCCTAACAGAGTTAGAATTTTTAGCAGGGATTCAAAGTCTCCTAACAGGGACTCATATGTACTAAATGTATTTCATAAGACTCCTAATAGATTCCATCCTCTCAAGAGGAACTTTCATAGTAGTGCATCTTTTATGGGCATCATTCCCACCAAGGTTTACTCTTTGATCAAGAGGTTCCCTAGTCAACATATCTTGTGTCGTTGTGTTATTGTGTATGTTTATATTTCTATGGTTTTTGGTTACATTGCTTACATGGTTAAAATATATTGAAGTTGATAAAATTTGTATTTATCTGATAACTGATTCACCCCCCCCCCCCCTCCTCAGTTATCTTGGTGTACTTTTCTTTCTAACAATTGGTATTCGAGCGGCAGGTCCTTGAAGGAAAAGTTTAATAGCTTAAGGAGATCCATGGAGAATCATTTTAGGAAAGAAAGCCCTAAGTTTGATGGAGTAAATTTTGACAACTGGAAAGAAAAGATGAAGACACATTGTTTACTTTGTTTAGGACCAGGTTATTGGTTAATCACAAAGAATCAAAAGACTATCATTGATGAGGACAAGATTGAAGAATGTACTAATGAGGAAAGAGATCTATTCATGTGTAACATACTTTCTAGAGAAGCACTTTTGTCAGCCCTTCCGAAAAATGAGTATAGTCAAGTAAAATATCTAAAAACATCTCATGAAATTTGGTCATCTTTACAATCTACTTTTGAAGGTGATGAACATGCAAAGAAAGTCAGATTACATAATTGGATATGTGCATTTGAAGATATAAGAATGATGGAAGATGAATCTGTTAGAAGCTATATTGGTAGAATGTCAGAGATTTTTGCAAGTATAAAATCTTGTGGAGGAACCAAGATAGAGAATGAAGTGATATGGAAAATCCTGAGGACATTGACTCCTGCATTTAAGCAGACAACACAGATGATTGAACAAGTTATACCTTGTATTACAAACTTTACCAGAGAAACTCTTCTTGGAAGATTGGAAGTAACAGAGATGAACCTAAGGTTATTAGGAGATTTACCTAGAATGGAGACAACATTCAACGCACTTAGTGTTCACCCTACTTTGTCAAGAAGCATCAGTGTGAGTAGAGATTATGCTAGCAACAATAGATCTAGAAATGAAGAAGACAGGAAGATTAAAGAAGGTATTGCCTTGCTTGTGAAAAGAGAACCAGACGGTAAGAAAAATTTTAAATATTGGACTTGTCAAGAATTTGGTCATTTTGCATCTAAATGACCTAAGAGAGTCAAGAAGTATAGAAAGAACTTTAAACCTAGGAGATCTAAAGAATTTTATTATGAAAATGATGAAGAACTTGAAGCTAGTTTGGAGAAATCTTTGAGTGAAAGTGATACTGAAAATGATGATATATGATTTGTAGCAATTAAAGAAGAAAATCTTGAAACGAAAATTAAGGAAGAAAAGGCTTTAGTTTCTCAAGTAGAAAATAAAACTAATTGGATTATAGACAGTGGTTGTTCACATCATATGACTAGAGACATGAAGAAGTTCATAAAGTTTAACAATTATGATGGAGCAATTGTTAGGTTTGGAAACAATGCACCTTGTTTGATTAAATGTATAGGATCTATTACTCTTGATGGAAAGACTAATATTGATGATGTTTATTTTGTGGATGGTTTGAAACATAATATTTTGAGTGTTGGACAGCTAGTTGATAAGGGATATCAAGTTTGGTTTACTGAGAAAACTTGTGTAATCAAAGATAAGGATGGTAATTTGATTGGTACTAGATCAAAAATCAGAGGTAATGTATTTCAGTTGAATCCTACTGAGATGACATGCTTGATTACTAAGATTGATGACAATTGGTTATGGCACAGAAAATTTTGTCATATAAACTTTGATAACATTGTGAAAGTAAGTACTACACTTGCAATAAGAGATTTTCCTAAAATTATGAAGCCTACTAACATGATTTTCAAGGAATGTGTGATGGCTAAATAGAAGAGAAGCTCATTTCCCAGCAAGAAGTTTACAAAAGTAGAGAAGTTGGAAATTGTTCATACAGATTTGAGTGGTCCTGCAAGGACTAGAGGATTCTATGGAGAAAGGTATTTTATGATTCTTGTTGATGATTTTACAAGAATGATGTAGATTGCATTTCTTAAAGAAAAATTTGAAGCATTTGATAAGTTTAAGATCATTAAGAATAAAGTTGAGAATGAATCTGGAATGAAGATTAAATGTTTAAGATTAGATAGAGGTGGAGAATTTACTTCAAAAGAATTTAACATTTTTGTGTGAAGTGAATTGTATTAAGAGACAGTTTTCAACCCCTAGGACACCTAAACAAAATGGTATTGTAGAAAGGAGAAATAGATCAATGACTGAAGCAGCAAGAGCTATGTTATTTGAGAATGAATTAGCAAAGATATTTTGGAGAGAAGTAGTGAACATAGTAGTGTATACAATGAACATAGTACAAAGTAGAGCAGACACAAACAAAACACCCTATGAATTGTGGTTTGGACATGCACCATCAGTTAAGTATTTTAGAATTTTTGGAAGTAAATGTTATATTAAGAGAGATGATGACATTGGAAAGTTTGATCCTAGAAGTGATGAAGGTATATTTCTTGGATATTCATTTAAGAGAAAAGCTTATAGATGTTACAAAACTAAGACTATTGTTGAGAGCACAAATGTTAAAGTTGATGAAAAGTTCAAAATTCAGGAAAGAATGCTTGATTATGAATCAGATGAAGGAACTCATCCTAGAACTAATCTAGAGAACACTGAATTATTCTATGAAACTAACAGTGATTTGTTGAATGAAAGCTGCAATGAAGAAATCATTGAAGAACCTACAATAGAAACAAGTACTAAGAGAGTGACACCGAACAGGAATCTATCAAGGAATCATCTTGTTGAGAAGATTATTAGAAGCATAGACAAAGGAGTTCTGACATGAAATAAGGTACAAGAACAATTATGTTTGATTTCTCAAATTGAACCTAAATCTTCTAGTGAAGCCTGTGAAGATGAACATTGGATTAAAGCTATGAAAGAACTAGATGAGATTGAAAAGAACAAGACTTGGGAATTGGTCCCTAGACCTAAAGATAAGAGTGTTATAGGAACAAAATGGGTATTTAGAAACAAGATGAATGAACAAGGAGAAGTTGTAAGGAACAAAGCAAGATTGGTATGTAAAGGATAGTCACAACAAGAGGGAATTGACTATGAAGAAACTTTTGCACTAGTAGCAAGAATTGAAATAGTAAAAATGTTTTTGACTTATGTAACTTATAAGAAATTCAAAGTGTATCAGATGGATGTGAAGTCAGCATTTTTGAACGAAGAGTTAGAAGAAGAAGTCTACATTGAGCAGCCTTAAGGTTTTCCTTTGACTAAAGAAGGAGATATGGTATGTAAATTGAAGAAAGCTCTATATGGATTGAAACAAGCACCTAGAACTTGGTATGCAAGACTGGATAAGTATTTGATAAAATTGGGATTTACTAAAGGCGCAACTAATAGCAACCTGTACACAAAGGAAATTGAAAATGGTTTGTTATTTGTTGTTATTTTTGTTGATGATATTATCTTTGGAGGAGAAGATGAAGCCAGTGATAAATTTGTAGATGAAATGAAGACTGAATTTGAAATGAGTATGATTGGTGAAATGAAATACTTTTTAGGATTGCAGATAACACAAAACAGTGATGGAATCTTTGTAAGTCAGACAAAGTACTTGAATGAATTGTTGAAGAGATTTGGAATGGAGAATTGTAAGCCAGTTGGAACACCTATGGTAACCAGACATAAGTTATCTAGCACAGATGAGACTCCTACAGTAGAACATAAAAAGTACATATCTATGATTGGAGGATTGTAATATTTAACTCATACAAGACTTGATATATCATGCGTAGTTAGAATTGTAGCAATATTTCAAGCTGAAACCAGAGAATTACATTATGCAGTATTAAAAAGGATTCTAAGGTATTTAAAAGGCACAATTGAGTATGGATTGTGGTATGAAAAATTTGATGATTTTACCCTATGTGCATATACAGATGCCGATTGGGGAGGTAGTGTTGATGAAAAAAAGAGCACCAGTGGTGGAGCATTTTTCCTTGGAGGAAGATTGGTTTCTTGGCTAAGCAAGAAGCAAAACTGTATTTCACAGAGCACAATAAAAGTATAATATGTGGCAGCAACAAACAATTATAATCAGATAATTTGGATGAAGCAAATGCTGAAGGATATTGGAATAAAATTTGTTGAGCCTGTTGTTATACATTGTGATAACACCAGCATAGTTAGTATGTCTAAGAACCTTGTGTTGCATTTAAAGACAAAGCATATAGAGATAAAGTATCATGTAGTGAGAGAGAAACTGGTAGAGAAAGAAGTCAAACTTGAGTATATATGCATGAAAGAGCAGATTGTAGATATATTTACAAAACCTTTGCCTAAGGATACATTTGAGTATCTGAGAGGTATGCTTGGGGTTATGCCCCAGCCTACTTTTGAGAAGTGATGCAGATTGTTGCATCCGTCTAGTGGTATATGCGCCTATCTTTCTTCTAGACTATATATTGGTACTTCCTCTATGGGGGAGTATGTGTATCTAAGCCGAGTCATGAAGACTCTAGTGAATGTATTTTTTGAATAGTGTCTTTTGATATTGACGTTGTTATTGACATAGTGAGGAAACATTTGTCATTGATGTCAATGGGGGAGAAGTATACATGAAAAATCATCTATTGGAGAGAATTGAATAGGAAAATGAAGCAAGATTTGATTGATGAAGAGGATATGAAATTATTTCAGAAGCAGCAGTGTTGTAGTGTTGGTATTCATGGAACTTGGATGTTTTTTCATCTATGTGTAGACACCTAAATTTGATTACATCATTTAGTAATTTTATTTAGTCTTCTCCTATGCATTTTATTAATTAAATTATTATTTAATTAATTTATGTCATCCCCTAGTTAATTAATTTAATTAATTAACTATAGTCCAATTAATTATCTAAATGACAAACCTATAGTCTGACAATTAATTAAATCCTTATTCCTCTATTAATTTGAATGGATTAATTTATCTAAATAAATTAATTCATAAACCCCTTTTTCCTCCCACTTGGAATTAAATAAAATATTTAATTCTAAAAATCCTAATTCTCCTCCATTAGCTAATAACCCATGCTTAGCTAATTTAACACTCCAATCATTCTCTCTCCTCCCATCACATCCTCCTAATCCTCCACTTACCCTCTAAACCAAGCCTAATCACCCCTTAAACATTTGCACAATCATAATCCAAGATTAAGAAATGCTAATCCATCACAAGTCAACCCTCATGTCCAACACCTCCACATCCTCCAATGATAAATCATAAAGCCTCTTACACAACTCTTACACACTTGTCCCCTCTCACACCTTCCGAAGTGGACACATCCCTCAAGCATTTGCCCTCTCCTCTCATTCTCCCATTGTCACAATGCTATGCATTTGAGAAAGCACAATCTATGTGCTTTCTCTCGGATGCATCTCGGCCATTGCTAATTCCCCTTTTGCCTCTTAATCTTGACCATCCATTTCATACCTTTTTCTATTAAAGAGAAGCTCTCCTTCATTTTCATCCACCATTTGAGCAAAGTTATCATGCCCTTTTGAAGAGCCAAAACATCCAAAGCATCCTTATTATGCCAAAATCTCCATTGAAGCTTGAGCATTAGCATTTGAGCACACATTCCATCCTTGGATAAATCTTCTACAACTTGAAGGCTTCTTGGTTTGAGGTTTGCATTCCATTTGTTGTTTTGTCTTCATTTTGTAGGTCTTATCATAAGTGTTTATCTTCTTTGTTTTGTTGAATATTTAGCTTGTTTGGTAATCTTAGACACTACATTTTAGGTACTTACATTTTGGCACACCCGGTGGGACCCACTTCAAGGGTCATTTCTCTTCATCTTTCTCATTTTTCTTTGCAAAACTAACCCAAATACTAAGGTTTTTTGTTGTTTGAGTGTGTTGCAAGGGCTTTTTGGGTGTTTTGCAGGTTGAGGGCCAAAGATGAGACATTTGCACAGATATTCCTGCCTTCGGATTTTACACAGCAACAATATCTAAAAAATTTGCAGTTTTGCAGGAACGCTAGTATGGACGCAAGAACACTAATTTAGTCATGGGAACACTTGTACGGCTTGCGGGAACGCATTCCCGCAATGAAAAACTTATTTTTCCCATCTTTTTCTGCTCTCTGTCCCGACTTCACCAGTGATTGACTATACCCTTTTTTTGCAGAATGCGCATTGACCAAGTGAGATTGCTTGTGTACCTTTTGTAAGCCATATGACATTCACAGTTTTTGTTTTAATATTTTTGCCTTCATTCCCGCAATGCAAGATCATTGTTTGACTATTGCGGGAATATTGTTTGACCTGGTAGGATTGACTGTTAACATTTTGTAAGCTCTATTATTTTTCTAAGATTTGTACCCTCATTATCGCAACGCGGGATCTACTGTTGACTTACGGGAATGCTTGTTGACTTGCGGGAACATGTTCGCAAGTATCAAAACTCTATCTGCATTTATTATTCTATTATTCTGATTTTTTTGCCAGTCCGCGGGAACACTTGTACAGCTTTGGGAGAACACGGTTTTTTTGTTGTAGGTCTTTGCGGGAACACGGGTTAAATTTTTAAAATGGAATTAATTCACTTTGTTTTGGTGCTTTAAAAAGAACAGTGTATGCCAAACAACACTTCATCATTTTGATTTGGGTTTAAAATAAACAAAGGTTAAAATTGAACAAAGAAAACATCACACTTCACTTTGGTGTTTAAAATCAACAAAACTCAATCTTGAATGCATAAGGGACAAAGAATCAATGCGATGAACACTTTGTTTGGTGCTTAAAATTTGATCAATCAAAGTCTTGAATGCTAAAAGGAGTAACACTTTCCTTGTTTTTGCAAAGTAATCTCTATTTTTTTCAAGCATTGCTATTTACTTTTCAAAAAGAACCTTGCATGCTAAACATGAGTGTTTGATGTTCTAGAATAGAAAACACTTAGTCTAAACTAGGGTCAATTTGGAATGAATACTTCTTGGCGTGTTTGAAGGAGTGTATTTCAACACTTCCTTAGAGCTTTTCTTTTTTTTGCATAAACCTTGTTAAAGTAAGCGACGTGGAAGCAATTCATTTGTATATGTATCCTCTCCCCTTGCCTTCGTGGATCTTGGGTGAAGAGAAAGATAAAGTTTGATTGACAACACTTCTAGCGAGGCATGTCTAGAGAGAAGTGATTCCTCTCTAGAGAACAACCTCAAACCGGTAATTCCCTGGTTGATATATAAATAAGGCCCTGAGCAAACTCTCACCTTATCCCTGCAAGCTTAGGCAAGGTGTGTTGATGGTAGCCCGAGGTAGGTGAATATCCTTATGATTTCGACATGGCCAACTAGGCTCTTAAGTGAGTCATGCATGTACAAACTAATTGGGGGGACACCACAGACTTTACTATAAGCCATTAATCAGAAGCCTACCTGATCTATTCCTAAAACTATCATAATCTTTGTGCAAGGACCGACCCAAGTAGTTTCCTGGGTCACCTGAAGATTACTCACCATATGTATTCCTCTTTTGGGATATCAAGTTGTGGGCAAAGGTTGTGATACTAGCCTATCTTATAGGTAGTAATTGCTTGTATGTGTTCTCTAAAGTGATCAGATCCAGTGAAAACATCTGTTGAACATACACAAAATTAGAATTACAAAGTTCTTTGCCAAGAGAGATCATCTGCATGTTTCCCGCAAGATTGCTTTATCTCTTGTGAGGACTGTTTGTCAAGACAATACCCTGAAAGCAAAACTGAGTTTGTTCGAAACCAAACCAAGGTATACTTACCGTAGCCACTTCCTAGCTTGATCCAATCCAGTGTCCTAAGAAAAGCTATCATTTTTATGACCTATGAATGAGACTATGAAGCACAAGAAAGCTAAGTTACACATCCCATGTGTGTATCAAGAGAAGAAAGTTGCATAAAGAAAGCTTAAAGATCATCAACATATTGTCATTGCAGCTCGCAAAGAAGAAAAGTACCAAACCTGATTGGATAACATACAATACAATGCAAGAATTAAACAGTTTTCCTTTCAAATCCAAGTTGATCGTCGCTTTGTCAGATTAGAGAGTGAAGACTAGTAGGCACAATCTCCTCCTTTTTGAAAACTGCGAAGTTGTCTCATCATCCTTTCATTTTAGATAGTCCCATTGGAACATTTGCATCATCCTTTAGGTAGTCTCATCTAGCATCACCTCCTATCCAAATCCTTGAACCATCATCCAAAATCCCCAGCACATCTGAGGACTCACCTTGAGTTTTCCCAACCTCATCCTTAGAATCAAAATCTTAGCCGCACCCTTTGACTAAGCTCTGGGGTGGCTAGTACTTGCCTTTTTGGACCTCATCATCTTGATCCAGAGATTGGTTCACGTTAGTAAGGACCCTATTGTTTGAAGATCACAAGTCTATCCAAGGATGAAAAGCCCACACATTTTGATCTCACATCAGGAAAGGTAGCTCATCACAATCCCTTAGAGAAATCCACAATCAAAATCTTTCATCATCCACCATTCTGCATCTAGGTTATCGTCAACCTCATCCCGATCTAAAAATCCCCATCCCTAGCATCATTCCGATACATTTGCATTTTCCCTCATCTTAGGACTTTGCATTTTCATGCCTAATGTGACACGATCAAAGAAGAGAAAAGGGATGGATTCCAACCAGGCCACTAGTTCGATAGACCCAAATGATTCTATAGGTGAAATGGTGATGTATGATCCCCTGGCAGTGACAGTTCAGAACGTATGGGAAGATCCTAATTAGACACCTACCACCAACTCCATGGAAGCTTTCATTTGTCTTCTAGGACATGCGCAAATGGTAAGTGTAATCATCACACAAAATCATCTGGCCATCTTGGCAAACTATGTGCAGGAGGGTACTCCCATCCCACCGCAGTTACGCTCTTTTGACCCCACAAACCCCTTCCACATCTCCACCAATGTTGATTCCTTTTTCATCCAGTAAGTCCATGATCCAACCATGCAAGTATCCCATATAGCGTCACCCATCCCACATCTCTTGCAACCTGGTGCAATAATCCCCATAAGTACCCCACTTTCTATTATGGGCGTACCACCTTCACTTTCCTCCTCGCAGGTAGCCACTCAAGTGCAAGAATCCATCCAAGCACCTACTCAAGCAACATTTCCTCCTACTACATCAATACCTCTTTCACAAAAAGTCATGCAAACCACACCACCTACATCCACCCCACAATCTCAATCCACACAACTTCCTCTCACGTTTACTGCTAACACGCAGACCCAACAAGTCACCTTCACAACAGGGATGCCTCCCATGACATCCCAAGATCCCCTACATGTATCTCAAAATCCCACAGTCCCACCCACATTTACAACAACTTCTGTACCATAACCCCCAATAGGGATTAGCGTCACCTCAAACCTCGGCCAAGCACAAATGAATGCTATGGGCATACCCACACATGGCCAACTTTACCAAAAATCCCATCAACAAAAAACTATCCCACAAGAAGTGCAACAACCCAACCCATCATCATTTGTTGCACCTCTACCCGCATCTACCAACTATCTGTCCATGCCATCGATCGCTCAACAAATCGTTCCTCCACAATCACAGCAACTCGACTCTAACCATACCGCTAATTCTTTCATAAAACCACCCATAGTACATACCCAAGATACTATCCCCCCTCTCAGCAATGCAGGTATGCACCCCTCTTATGTTGGCCAAGTGCATCAATAGCCATAGCAACAGTCGTTCCACCAAATCCCCCCACAACAACCATACTTTCTGGTGCCGCAAGTCAATCCTCCCATCCCGCAGTAGCAAACCACACCATACCCCACCCAACAACAAGGTCCAACATTACATCAAAAATATCTCACCCAGCAAGCTAGCCACAATCCATTTCAGATGAACTTTTTCATCAGACAATCCCGCTGTCCAAGCTCACCATTTCTTCTGCATATCCCCCCATACCCACCAGCACCATCAGATCCTTTCTTGATGGGAGTACCTGCCCCAACACCTACCAAATCATAATGGGAAGAAATAAGGAACACAATCAAAGAGCTCAAGATTGGTACCGAGGCTAAGACATTCAAGTTTGAAGAGTTCTGTCCATATCTGTTCGACAGATCAATCACAGCGATCCCCTTCCCTAAGCATTTTGAGACACCAAATTTTGACAAGTATCAGGGGAAGGGTGATCCAGTCAGCCATGTTAAGGAGTTCTACATGGCATGCCAAGAGGTGGCATTCAACGACATATACCTCATGCGCCTTTTCCCCAAGAGTTTCAGAGGACTCGCCCTTGAGTGGTTCTGCAAAATACCATACAGGTCTATTTCCACATTCCCAAAACTTTCAAAAAAATTTGTAGCCCAATATGCACACAATGTTGAGAATGAGCTCACCTTATTGGACCTATGCAATACCAAGCAAAAGGGGGGAGAAACTCTGGCTGACTACCTCCAACGATGGAAAAATCTCACCACAAGATTGTCATACCAACCGCCAGAAAAACACCTTGCCAAGATCTTCATTGATAACCTACATCCAAAGTTATCCTACTTTATGAAGATGAACTGCATTCAAACATACCAAGATATCAAGGGCAAAGGCATGGATATTGAGCGAGCTCTTTTGGATGATGGTAGCATCAAACATTACAAGGAAAGTTCTTAGGACATACCTAACAATGATCATTCTTGATACTGGAACAAGAATAAGAATGTGGTCACAGATGGAGCCACAGACACCAGGAATGTCCAAGTTGTGGTCGTAGGTCCTAATCCCCCTCCTCTAGCATACCAACAACAAACACCCATGTATCAACCATAAGCACCCATGTGTCAACAACAAGCACCTGCCTACCAACAGCCACCCTGTCAGCCTCTTGCTAATCAAACCAATGCTATATCTGTTACTCAAGGATGAAATAAGCCCCATGTCCAGAATGACCCAAAGCACACATTTACACCCCTTGGAGAACCCCTAGACACCATTTTTTGCAAGATGGTGAGTGCCAACCTGGTTGTGTATCTGCAAACCCAGCCTTTTGATGATTCGACACCCAAGCCAGCTTGGTACAAGGACAATGAGTACTGTGAATATCACCATGTTAAGGGACACACTATCGCGAAATGCATGAAACTCAAGAACTATGTCCAAGACCTCATAGATAAAAAAGAGATCATAGTTTACGCCCCTTCCCAGACGTCACCTAATGCCAACCTGCAAATCTATCAAAATGTGTTTCCTAAACACAACGCCAAAAAGAACCCAGTCAATGTTAACCCTCCCGCAGACCAAGGTAAAGGTAAACAAGGTGACCATGGTGATGGAAAAGATTATACCACTGCCTACATCAACTACGATAAATTTTTTGGTTGTATCTCCCAGGTCGAGCCTACTGTGAATGTGATCCATGTTAGAGGTGCTAACAATCAATGTGTCATTACTACCTGTAGAGGCTGAATATCTGTTGCCGGTGCTAATACTACAACTGTCCCCAATGCATAATACAATCTCTTGGAACACCTTGGGAACACACCTGCACAAATCTCCATCCTTGATCTCCTTCGCACATCACCCCTCCATCAGGAATTTCTCAATAAAGCCCTCCAAGAGGCCCACATCCCTACAGGCATCAACGCCATCCAATTTAAGAACCTTATGGGGCACTTATCCACACCTTCCACCCTCTCTTTCCAGCCATCTGACATGCCATCCATTGAGCTAGATCATAATCTCCCACTTTGCATTATCGTCATGATCAATGACTTCGCCATCAAATGGGTCATGATAGATAATGGTTCGGCCCTAAATCTTTGTATGTTAAAATTTGTTCAGTAGATTGGCCTCACAAAAGCAGACATCTCCCATGAGGTGATCACCATCAAGGCCTATGATAATCTATAGCGTACCTTTGAAGGTACTATTTTGTTGCCAATCAAGATTGGTCCTGTTACTCAGTACACAATATGCCACATTGTTGATCTTGACCTCCCTTACAAAATCCTCCTGGTTCATCCATCGATCCACTCCATTCGAGCAGTCCCTTCCACCTATCATCAGTGCATCAAATTTCCATACCAAGGCACTGAAATCACCATCCACGTAGATCCCCGATCTTTCACATATTGTCATGCGATTGAAGCTTCATTTCCCCACTCCACTCATTGTCCCAGAACTGACATCAGCACATTTGTTGCTAGCTCTTCCCGATCCCATTGCGATCCAGAAACAATCCTCGCCTTCACCCTTTCCTCTGTCAAGATCAACAACAAAGGTTGCGGAGAATACAACCTTACCGATGGCTTTGTAGTAGGGGATCTCCCCTTGAACCTACACAGACAAGGACGACCCAGTCACCAGACTAAAGCCCTTGAAGAAGGCCCTAAAATCAAAACCATGGGCTCATCTTCCTTTGTCTCCAATGGAATTTTGAATTGCCAAGAGTTGGCACCCGATATCAATCAATGGTTATACAAGGATCCCCCACCGCCTGATACTGAGTTCCTTGAATACTTCAAAGAAAAATATCCTATACCACAAAAATGGGCCACTAAACAATGGGATTATCAAGGAGGTGGTCTGAGACCCAATGAAGCTAGAATGAAAGATCCCATGGAGGCCTCTAAGAATCCACCAAATCGAGGCCTCAACTTTGATCCCCCTTGCCTACACATATGAGGACCCGATGCTGTGACTAGGAGCACCAATTTGTCTAACATAACCGTTCTAAAAATCCAAGATGAACTCATGGAAGTTGAAGACATTCCAGAGGAGGAAGAAAAATGGTCCTACGATGATATCTTGGATGACAAAACCTTCTTGGGCAATTCTGTCCTTCGCCAACTCACCATCAACCTTATTGACCTCCCACTCATTTATCTTGACCTCATAGACTGGGACAAACTGAGTGTAGTACATATTGATGAGTTCTGAAGTGAGGTAGTGCTCCTAAGATTCATGGGCGCTATAGATCAACAACTAGAATGGGGGAAGGAATTGGCCAAAGTATATCAGCTCGACCCAAAAGGATACTTCAGGGAAGAGGAAGTCTCTAGCTGCAAAAATAAAGATAAAAAAGAAAATAAAGAATCCTCATGTGAAAACCCCTCTGGGGTGCATCCTGATTCAAAAATAGTAAAAAAAAGGGTGTATCTGACAGTGAAAACCTCTCTGAGGTGCTAGAGGATGGAGACTTTCCTCTTCCTCCTATCCAAGATTAGCAATCAGAATAGTCATCCATAATCATTGAAGAAACCAAACTAGTCAACTTGGGCACAAAGAAGATTCCAAGGATCACCTATATCTTTGCATCACTAACTGAGGAAGAAGAGTCATTCCTCATGGCTCTTCTTCAGGAGTCGATCATCAATTTTGCATGGTTGTACGCTCACATGCCTAGACTAGACCCAAATCTTGTTGTCCATCACTTGGTGATCGATCCTGATGCTAAACCGGTCAAGAAAAAGTTGAGAAGAATGCACCCAAAAGTGGCCTTGTTAGTAAAAGTAGAACTCAAAAAGCTTCTCAAAGATAAGATCATCAGAGCCATTAATTATTCAAACTAGATCTCTAACATGGTACCCGTCATCAAACCTTCAGGAGACATACGCATCTGCACCGACTTTCGAGATCTTAATAAGGCATGTTCGAAAGATGATTTTCCATTGCCCAACATAGACATGATCGTAGATCTCACTGCTGGTCATGAGAGGCTGTCATTGATGGACAACTTCTTAGGGTATAATCAGATCAGAATAGCCAAAGAAGACCAACACAAGACAACATTCACTATGCCTTGCGACACATTCTGTTTTAACATGATGCCACTTGGATTAAAAATGCGGGAGCTACCTATCAAAGAGCAATGACTACAATCTTCCATGACATGATCCATGACATTCTGGAAGACTATGTAGATGACATCTTGGAAAAATATAGAATAGCGCCCAAACACCTTCGTGTCCTTGAAGATGTGTTCGACTATCTGCACAAGTATAACTTAAAACTAAATCCAAAGAAATGTGTCTTCAATGTTACATTTGGGAAGCTGTTAGGATTCATTGTCTCCCAATGAGGCATCAAGATCGATCCCAAAAAGGTAAAGGCCATCATAGAAATGCCTCCTCCCAGAATGCTCAGACAATTGAGAAGCTTGCAAGGAAAACTACAATTAGTCCGGAGGTTCATCTCCCAACTAGAAAATAAATGCGAGTCGTTCACACACCTGTTGAGAAAGGATACTTCCTTCAAATGGGACCCTATCTACCAGCGCAGCTTTGAGAATCTTAAATAGTACCTGGAAAATGCACCTATCCTTGTGCCACCGACACTAGGCAAGCCCCTCATTTTTTATATCTCTGCCGCTACTACAGCACTGGGGGCACTCCTAGCCCAGCTTGATGACAATGGAAAAGAGAGGGCCATTTACTACATCAGTCGTACATTGGTCGGCTATGAATTGAACTATTATCCAATGGAAAAGGCTTGCCTAGTAGCGATTTTCACCACCCAAAAACTTCATCACTACATGTTCGGCCACATAGTAAAGCTAATCTCAAAGGTCGACCCACTCAAATACTTACTCTCAAAGACCACACTCACAGGGTGAATGGAAAAGTGGGAAATGCTACTTAGCGAATTCAATGTCTAGTACATCGATTGAAAAGCCATCAAGGGACAAGTTATTGTTGATCAGCTTGTAGAATCTCCCTTATTCGATGCATACCCTCTAGTGATGGAATTCCCAGATGAACACCTTTGTATGGTCGAAGAACAGCCTCAGTAGAAGTTATATTTTGACGGCTCATACACATCACATGGATTAGGGGCAGGGATACTTTTTGTAACTCCTCAAGGTGACTACATCCCAAAATCCTTCAAGTTAGGATTCATGTGCACAAACAACATTTCAGAATATGAAGCCCTCATCATTGGTCTCAGAATAGCTATCCTGTGGAATATCATAGAACTTCAAGTATTCGGGGATTCCCAGTTAATCATCAAATAGGTCCTCGATGAATATCAAACAAAGGATGACAAGCTACTACCCTACAAAGAGCTTGTATATAAACTCAAAGAACACTTTGTCAGCATACAATTCACACAAGTGCCAAGACTTCAAAACAAGGCAGCAATCGCTATGGAAACCATCGGCTCACTATTGGAAATCCCCCGTGATGCTACACAATATGAGTTTCTAGTCGAGTAGCTACACATGCCCGCTTACGAGAATGCTGATGTTGATATGGTATGTGTCTTGGTTGGTCCCCAGTCCCCATGGTACCATGAAATTCATGCTTATCTAAAGAATGGTATCATATCCCCTCACCTCACAAACACCCAACGCCAGAACCTTATTTGCAGAGCATCCTATTACACTCTTATAGCCAACACCCTATATTGTTGTGGGTATCATAACATCATCTCCTGATGTTTAGACTCAAATGAGGCCATTGTGGCTTTACAAGAGGTTCACGCTGGTATTTGCGATGCTCACATGAGTGACATCATCCTTGAAAAGTAGCTACTTAGGGTTGGGTATTATTGGCCGACCATGGAGCATGATGCTTGCGAGTTTGTGAAGAAGTGTCTACTATACCAACAACATGCTAATTTGATCCATGCACCAGCGTAGGACTTACAACCCATTGCACCTTTTTGGCCTTTCTCATGTTGGGGTTTTGACCTTGTTGGCATGATCCACCCTCATTCTTCTGACGAACACAAGTATATCATTATAGCCACGGAATACTTTACAAAGTGGGTAGAAGCAATCCCGCTCAACTTAACTATTGGTGTCCAGATCTCCAAATTCATCCTCTACCACATCATTTGTTGCTTCGGCATTCCCTCCACCATCTTCATAGACCATGGTTCACCATTTGAAAACTAGCATGTCAAAGGAATCTATGACCAACTCCACATCCACCAACACTTTTCTAGCCCATATTTTCCACAAGGGAACAACCAAGCTGAGGCAACTAACAAAACCATCTTGAAAATCTTACAGAAAGTTGTCAATGATTCTGGTCATGATTGGCATCTACAAATAAATCCCTCCCTTTGGGCCTATCGCACCTCATTCCGTACCCTTACAGGCACCACCCCATACTCCCTGGTATATGGTGTTGAAGCCGTGCTGCCAATCGAGGTCAAAATCCCTTCACTACACGTGTCCACGAATAACTACATCATAGATGAAGACTACCTCATGGCGCATCTGACCCAGCTGGATTTGTTAAATGAAAAGAGGCAACGGGCCTATGACCACCTGATCATGCACCAAAACCATCTCAAAAGGAGCTTCAATAAAAAGGTACACCCTCGATAATTCCAAGTAGGAGACCTAGTCCTGAAAGAGAACCATAAAGTACAAGCAAATTGTGAAAAGAAAGGGAAGTTTGAGCCCACCTAGTTAGGTCCCTACGTGGTGATAGCTTACTTCAGCTCCGGCACTTATCAATTGTCTACACCTGAAGGGGAGCCTCTTAATGATCCTATTAATATCATACATCTAAAGCGGTTCTATGCTTGAACCATGAAATATGATCCTGAAAAAAAAATCCTAAAAATCATAAAGTGATCCTAAAAAAAAAATCCTAAAAATTGAAAAATTTCCTAAAAAAATTAGCATCTTGGTGAAAACCTGGTAAACAGGAGGCTTGATGAAACAAAAAAATAAAAAAAATAAAAACATTGAAAAAGTAAAGAGAAAAATATCATCCAATGGTGAAAACTTGGCAATTCAAGTGCCTTGGACAAGTATGTTGGTAAAAACCTGGCAAACGGGTGCCATACATAGTGGACCGTATCATTATCTATCAAAATCCCATTCCCAACCCATCCAAATCCATTCACCACTTTTCATTCTATTTCCCTCATCTCTTGCTCCCAAGGTGTTATTCCCATTTTGCGCTAGCATATGAGACTCACTATCCTATTTCCTACAATGATGTACATACTTGTTGTATATAGTGTCCCCATCTTGTACATATCATCTTGGTCTCTCCCAGTAGTACCTTTTTTTATCGCAAAGCACATGACTCGTAATGACCACAATATCAACAATGTTTCCTCAGCAAGTATGTTACGTCACCGTGATTCTCCAAAGGTTGTCTGTTTGCCCATCAACTATTCCCAATGCAGTCAATACACATCAACCAGGTCCTTGTAGGATGCATCCTTCCTCCATGTTTGACCTAATCTCAACATCCATAGTCGGTCGATCTCTTTTGGCAAAGGACATCTTTTGGTCTTATCACTTTGGTTTCAGCTTGCTTGTTTTATCTTTTCAATTGATTTTGTGATCTTTGTTTGTTTGTGGGTTCCCCCGCATCATTTCCACCATGCTTCCTTCTGGGTGCATGCATGATGTTGGGGCAATCCTTGCGTGTCTTTTTTGCATCAGTCCTATGCAACACTAGTGACATGGCCTCACATTCCTAATAACTTTGGCTCGTCCCTTCTATTGCTATATCAACATAAGTGCTCAAACTACATGGTGGTGTTCCTTCGGAACACCCCACGCTCAAGCTTCACTAAGCATCCTCCGTCCATCAATCATCTGAACAAAGATCCCATCATCCATATCCAGTATCAAAGCATCATCCCCAAAAAACAAGTCCCTCAAGAGCATCTCTCTCATATTGCCCTCGCACCCCATTTTTCACCCATCTTCCCCCCATGAACACCTTGTCTTGATGCAAACTTCCTTACCTCCCTTGCCTCATATTCTTGACCTTTGGATTATGATTGTGTAAATATGCCCCGTCACCTGTCATCCCCTCCCTCCTTCAGTGAGGGTGCAATCAGGAAGTGATATGTTGTGCCACATCTTACAACTCACCCTTGACCTCCCATCTGAATTCATGTTTTCCCAGTCGCCTTCCTCCCATGCATGCATTTCATTTCCCACTCCTATCCTAGGTTGCATTATGTCATCTCATCCTATGTTCATTCATTATCTTGCATTTATTTGGATATCATTCATTTTTATGTCATGCCATTTATCATCATGCATTCACTAGGTTCATTTTAATCTTGCATTGTTAGGGTTCATTTTAGATTCATTCATATCTTTTCATCTCATGTTAGATTCATTTTAATCTTGCATTGTTAGGGTTCATTTTAGGTTCATTCATATCTTTTCATCTCATGTTAGATACATTTTAATCTTGCATTGTTAGGGTTCATTTTAGGTTCATTCATATCTTTTCATCTCATGTTAGATTCATTTTAATCTTGCATTGTTAGGGTTCATTTTAGGTGCATTCATTATCTTGCATTGTTAAGTCATTTTTTATCTTGCATTGTTAAAACATATTTACATATCCACAAACCACTTCATTTTATCATAACATACATGCATCATACATCAAAAGCATTTACATCACATCCTGCAACCACAAAGTTATCAGAACATACATCTCATATATAACACATATCATAACACAAGTCATCTCACACACCGCGCATCCCGCATCACACACATGTTAGTCTCATAACATATAGAAATCATATCACATCCTGCATCATCCATGTCAGTACATCATATGCATCCATACATCCATACATTACACATCATATCCCACCCATATCATCATATATATATATATATATATATATATATATATATATATATATATATATATATATATATATATATATATATATATATATATATATAAAATCATCACAAAGAATAAAGTACATTTCCCAACCCAAAAGCATGAAAGAATAAAAGTTTGTCTAAGTCTATGACCAAATCAAAAGTACAGATATACATATACAATCAGGACTATGCCCTCCATCAATGAATAAATGATCAAAATTGTAGCATATCACTACCTATCTGCCTCGCTTGCGGGAGGCTACATGTCAAAATCCTTAGCCAAGGGGTCTGCCTCTGGTGGTACCTGTAAGACTAGCAGCCTGCCCACTATACCCTGTATCCCTATACCCTATGTACCTATGCCCTGCACACTTGTACTCTACACCTCCCTGGATATTTAGACAGCTCCTATATCCATCTCCATCCCTGTACCTACCTCAGATCCCCCCGCCTTTGCCATCTGTATTGAGCCACCGATTGAGTGCTGCTGACTCTGTGAATGGCCCGATTGATGACTCCCCTGCCCTGTCCTATGGTTACCACTAGCCCCTGATCTATGACTCCCACTAGAACCTATCCTCCTACTCCCACTGGATCCTGATCCTATGAGTAGTAGCTGACTCGGATCCCTATAATGTTGTGCTCACTTTGGTGGCACAACTACATAATATAGCCCCCGATAGAAACCAATCTGCTCATCCAGTCTCACCAACTATCACTGGAGGTGGGATATCTCCCCTGATCATTCATGGGACCCTCATGTGGTGGTGTCCCTCTCTCCCAATAGTCGATCTTGCTCTGACCGTAGGCTATCTCACTCTGCTCTCAAAGCATCCCTCTCCACCACCCACACATCCCTCTCCTGCCGCAGCCACTCCCTCTCCTCCATAGTCATCAATCCATCTTATATGGATAGTGCTAGGTGTGCGATCAAGCTATCTCTCGCATCAATCAACCCATCCATCTCCCCCACCAGTCCATCCCTCTCTGATCTCAAAGAATCCCTCTCCCCCTATACATCACAGAGCATCTGGGTGGTCCTGTCATGTGCAGCCTACAATGAGGCTAGGTGCCCTGCTATATCATCCCCCCCACCTCTTGATGACCCTGACTTTGCTACTGGCGGTGGCCTTGCTGGTGGTGGCAATCCTGGTGGTGGTGTCCCTGTAGGTATCTGTTCTCCATCCACATCCATCCCATCCCCATCTTCATCTTTGTCTCTGTCTCCATCGCCTCCTCTCCCTCCCCTCCCTCCTCCATCTCTCCCTCCAATCCTCTCCCTATCCCCTCCTCCAATCCTCCCTTCTCCTCTCCCTACCTGCCCCCTGTACACAGTTGGTTCGGCTCCCTCTTTGTGTGGTAGTCCTGACCTCCCTACTGCCCTAGGTGGCTGAAACCACACATCATATGCTAGCATAGTCCCTAGATCAGCCACCCCACCAACCCAATCCCACTGAAACAACTGCATGGCATGATAGGAAGCCAACAACCCTCCCTTGTCCAGCGCCAGCCCAAACTCTGATATCCTCTCGCGGGTGGCCCGCTGATACCACCGCTCTCCATCCAGTACATCCTGCCTGAACCCAAACTGGCATGAGGTCCTATCAGGCCTGTACTGCTCAACAATATAATCCCACCACCCTATGAGAATCATTTGCATTACAGTGTAAGGTAGCTCTCGAGCATCCTCTGCCCATGGCACCTGTCCAAGGTATGGATGCCATGTAATCCCATCTTGTATACCATCCTGTGTCTCCCACCAGAAGTTAGTGTCCCTACTCTCTCAGTAAGTAATTCAACTGTCCCCAGCTATATGTTGCAGGCTCCTCTACCTGCTTATCCACTCGACCTAAGGGTCGTAGCACTACTATGTGCTCCCATGCCCACACCTGTAGAAGGGAGGCAAAACCAAAGCTCCTCCCCATATTCCCCACTCCGTGGTAGACTATATGATGTAAGTCCTGATACATCTTTGTGAGCATCAAGGTCCCCCATGTTGTTGGTACCCCTACATCCATGATCTGGAAAATCACCAGAATCAACGATAATGTAACACTCCTCTTGCTGGTGTCTGGGGAAAGATACTCGACACCAGTCCAAGCACATAGTAATGAACCCGCTGTCCTACTGGCGCTACTACCGCATGCTAGGCTAATGCTAGCTGCCCATGTGAAAAAAATTGGCTCTACTCCTGGCCCTAGTAGTGGGGCCACTGCCTATGCCTGTGTGTATACCCCTGCTACCACATGCATCCCTCGCATCGGTAATCAGAAGATGCGATATACATCCTCCAGGGTCACGGTCATCTCCCCAATGGGAAAATGAGAAGTCCTAGTCTCTAAGTGCCAACACTCATAGAGTGCTATGAGCAAAGCCATGTAAGTCTACCTCCAAGGAATCTAAGCTAGATATCCTAGCCCAAGCACATCCACTCGAGCCCAGTCTACTGCACTAAACTGCTCCGAGATGATCAAGACTGCTGCGCATCACTCTCGACTAGTCACTTGATCCACTGACCACTACATCCAAGCCAAGCCAATATGTCAATTTTTTTCTATACCAAAACCTTTTTCTTGCCGCATTCCCGTGGAGCCCATTTTTCCCGCAACACCGATTTTTCTTGTATTCCTGCCAAGACCCTTGTCCCCGCGTTCCCGTAGAGAACCTTGTCCCCGCATTCCCATAGGGGACTCCCTTACCCCATTCCTACAAACACCCCAACAACGTGGGAATGCATTCCTACATCGAATGCATTTCACCCCTCTCCCGCGGGAATGCCATTTTTTTGGCACCCCACTGCCCTAGCTCATGAGAATGTGATCCCGCAAGAAATCCTTGCGAGATCACAGTCCCTCACAAGCCCCTGGGATTTTTGCATTCCCATGAAAACCCCATTAACTTCCCATTTTCCCCCTGCCATGCTGGTTTTGCAGGAACGCAATCCTACCAGTGTAGGTGCATTCCCGCCAAGTGCGCACTCCGTGGGAATGCAGTTTTTCAACTTAAAAAGAGCATTAAATGCATTGAAAACTTAATGAAAAGCTCAAATTTTTTATCCTACCCATTGGTCAGGCCCTCCACTCTTTAGTACACATCTCACAATGTTTGATCGGTGCGTCGGTCACCCTCGCTATGCCATCTCGTCCTCTCTTATCAGAGCTCTAAAATCGCAATTTCTAGGCTCTTGGTGTGCAAATGACTTTGTTTTGACCCCTCCAACCCTTATAAAGGCCCTCTTGAGCCCTCATTTTTTCCCCCAGATGCCTTTTCCCCCCTGTTTCTTCTCTTCATACCCAATCTCGTCCCTCATTGCCTTTTTCACCTCTCTTTTCCTCACTCATCTCCCTTCTTAGCCTGCAACACACCTCTTTCCTTTTTCATCCTTTGTCCTTTCGAGCTGCCGTCCGGGCCTCTTTTTCTTTCCCCACCATCCTCTCAAGGGGGCATCACCTAGTCTAACCATCATGGCCCGTAAACTAGGGCAAATTCTGCTACCAAGTCCATTTTTTTGCATCATCTATTACTAAAAACATCTTCGAAATAGTGTTATTTTAACACTATGTCGAAGAGGGGCAAAATGTAGACACCTAAATTTGATTACATCATTTAGTAATTTTATTTAGTCTTCTCCTAAGCATTTTATTAATTAAATATTATTGTTTAATTAATTTATGTTATCCCCTAGTTAATTAATTTAATTAATTAACTATAGTCCAATTAATTATCTAAATGACAAACCTATAGTCTGATAATTAATTAAATCCCTATTCCTCTTTTAATTTAAATGGATACATTTATCTAAATAAATTAATTCATAAACCTCTTTTTCCTCCCACTTGAAAGTAAATAAAATATTTAATTATAAAAATCTTAATTCTCCTCCATTAGCTAATAACCCATGCTTAGCTAATTTAACCCTCCACTCATTCTCTCTTCTCCCATCACATCCTCCTAATCCTCCACTTACCCTCTAAACCAAGCCTAATCACCCCTTAAACATTTGCACAATCATAATCCAAGATTAAGAAATGCTAATCCATCACAAGTTAACCCTCATGTCCAACACCTCCACATCCTCCAATGATAAATCATAAAGCCTCTTACACACTTTTCCCCTCTCACACCTTCCAAAGTGGACACATCCCTCAAGCATTTGACCTCTCCTCTCATCCTCGCCCATTGTGACACTTGTCACAAGGCTATGCATTTGAGAAAACATAATCCATGTGCTCTCTCTTGGATGCATCTCCACCGTTGCTCATTCCCCTTTTGCCTCTTAATCTTGACCGTCCATTTCATACATCTTTTTATAAAAGAGAAGCTCTCCTCCTTCATTTTCATCCACCATTTGAGAAAAGTTATCATGCCCTTTTGAAGAGCCAAAGAATCCAAATCATCCTTATTATGCCAAAATCTCCATTGAAGCTTGAGCATTAGCATTTGAGTACACATTTCATCCTTGGACAAATCTTCTACAACTTGAAGGCTTCTTGGTTTGAGGCTTGCATTCCATTTGTTGTTTTGTCTTCATTTTGTAGGTCTTATCATAAGTGTTTATCTTCTTTGTTTTGTTGAATATTTAGCTTGCTTGGTATTCTTAGACACTACATTTTAGGTACTTACACTATGTTGCCATCAATGCCAATAGGGGAGATTGTTATGAATGAATGTTGAATATATCCTATGGGGGAGTATTCATATCCATTCTATAGTAGTTGTTGTTGCATTCATGACTATGATTGGCATTGATGTCAACACAATGATCTACTAAAGATTAGCAGAGAAGTAGACAGTGTTTGAGTTAGCGCACTTGGGATATTTAAGATGAAGCTATGCAGAGTTGAGGACTTACTCTATGATGTTCTATAACATTGTGGTTAACAACACAGATGGAAATTCATTTTTTCATGACAGTTATGAGGAAATCAGTGGAAGCAGTATTCAGGTAGTGTTCCTGAGTAGCGGTCTGTGGAAATTGGATGATATCTCCTAATTGGGATTGAATCTGATCATGTGTAGTTGAGTAGAAGTTGAAGACATAATGTTAGTGACATGGATGTGAGCGTAAGATCTGAGGTTGCACGAGTGAAGAATTATCTTAATTGGAAGCCGATAGTTTTGTGTAATTTTTATATAACGTGTGGAAACTTTTATTTTGTAATTTGTATGCCGACTCATTTGTAATTAATTGAGTGTGGTATAAAGAAATAAATGTTTTCCTTGTTGTAATTAGTAGTTGTGTATTGTATTTGAAAGTGAATTGCGGAAGTGTGCAATACTTGTAGGAAGAGGATATGTGAAGTATAGAGATCTGGTATTGAGATCTGAAGAAGCAGTTGGTACAGTTCAACATAGTCAGAGGAGTATTGAATTGTTGAGATCAATAATCTTTTGGTATTATTCTATTGAGTAATACAAAGATCAGTTGGACAATGTGTTAAGTGATCTTACCCTGAAGTTGTTTGGGTAGTGGGTCCTTCTGTCTTCCATAACTCCTAACAGAGTTATAATCTTTTAGCAAGGATTCAAAGTCTCCTAATAGGGACTCATATGTACTAAATGTATTTCATAAGACTCCTAACAGAGTCCATCCTCTCACAAGGGACTTTCATATTAGTGCATCTTCTGTGGGCATCATTCCCGCCAGGGTTTACTCTTTGATCAAGAGGTTCCCTAGTCAACATATCTTGTGTCATTGTGTTATTATGTATGCTTATCTTTCTATGGTTGTTGGTTACATTGCTTACATGGTTAAAATATATTGAATTTGATAAAATTTGTATTTATCTGATAACTGATTCACCCCCCCCCCCTCTCAGTTATCTTAGTGGACTTTACTTTTTAACAGTTATTGCTATAATTGTTATGATTATGGACACAAGAAGGTAGAATGTAGAAAACTATATCAGTCTAGGTATAAACAAGATTATGTCATAAAAGAGTCAGAAACCAAGATCACAAGCCTCAAATGCAATAACTATGGGCATACTGCAAGGTATTGTAAGCTACAAGTAAATCAGGATAGAAGGAGACCACCTACATGTTACAAATGAAACAACCTTGGACATAGTGAAGTTTTGTAGATACAATGGAGAGGACAATAGAAGAGGACCAAGAGAATCAAGAGAACCAAGAGGACCACCTCCTATGGTTATAAAGAAGAATGTTGGTGACAGTGGTTAAAGTATTACTGAGTATATAAATGAGTTTTAGAATCATTTCAAGAAATTAGAAATTAAAGAGGATGACGAGATATGGAAGGTGAAAGATTTCAAGAAGGCATTGGTTCAGGGAGAGACAGTAGATGATACTGTATCTTTGCATGATGAGTTCTTTCAAACATTGACCTAGAAGGTCGCATGGCCTTAGCAGGAGCATTGGATATAGATAACATATTATATCTAGCCCCTGATTATGTGGATTAAGCTCATGTGAGATTAGGTATGGTGTGTACAGACACTATGGAGTTTATGTTTGAGAGTGCAACACTTGGAGATTCATTTTTTGTGTTCATGAGTTTTGTGTTAACTGGACAACATGCGAAGTTGAGCTACCTATGTTTAATGTACTTACTCACTTGAGAAGGATAAAAGAGCTTAAAGGACATCTTTTCTACACCATTTGTTGATCAACGACTAAGGAGAGCAAAGTTGTGAAGCATTTCAATCATCTAGCAGACATATTGTGTGATCACGTGAAGCAAAGTTCCAGATTTAGCATGTTAAAGGTATTTAGACTTTACACTCTCTAAGAAGTTATGGATGCACCGGTAATCTTTGACGTTGTGGATAGACCTAGGTAAAAGTTTAAGTTTGTGAGGATGATCTCGAAGGAGTATTTTCACAAACCCCTTATGACGTGTTGTATGCCAAGGACATTAGGGAATATATTGATTGCAAGTATGAGATCATAGGAGATGTAAACATTTATAGTGAATTGGATGCAATGATAAAAGCATATGGTAAAATGGTAGAAGAGTTCAAGCACCTAGAGGATCAATCTATCATCAAGCTAACCCTACTAATGAAATTCATTGAAAATAAATGGTTTAAGATAATCCTTAGTAGAATCCAAGACCATTTTATATGGATTGGAGAACAACCAGTTAAAATATGTGCACAAATGATTCATGAAATAAAAAGGTTTAGATAATGATGGATTCCTTCTAGTAGCAAATAAGAATATAAGGAAATAGGTGGAAACCCTAACCCATTCCAAGTGGGATAAGAGAGCAATGACAGTTAATGACATCTATCAGTGAGATGTAAGATTGGTGGCATTGATATTGGGTTACAAATTGTTTTATAACAGTATACCTAACTTTGTATCAACTGGTGCTATCATGATGGCTTATAGAATGGTCAAAGAAAACAAGAAGTACAAACTTTGTGAAGTTCTTGCATAATAGTTTTTGGAGAATGTAAAAGTTATAAAGAAAGACAAGACTAAGCCATTTAGGTTTGGATCATTGTTGGTTCTGTTGGAGATTTGCCAGCAAGCTAGTGTTGACTGTATGTTTGTCATTGATGACAACATATGGTAAGTAGCATGTGTGGAAGTCTTATATAGTAAGCTTCTAGTATATATAACATGGACATGTTATCATCATGACATCATGGACGCAGAGGTTAACTGTTAGTACAAACAGTTATATAGAAGCTTGTGTTAGCAATGTTCCTGATAGAGCTACAGGTAGTGTTCGATGAATGATTGTTTGTACAGTTATCATGGAGCCTTGCACATTTGGATATGTGATGGAGACATGTTAGTGATGTTACATTCATGGATGCAGAGTCTGATGATTTGTATAAGTGAAGTTATACAGTCACTATTCAGTAATAGAAGTTTCCTGTGTTTATTCAGAAGAGCCGACAAAGATTATATTGGTTCAAGAGTTGCGCCTATCATTTCAGTATGCGCCCTTGGATTAATGCTTAGAGAAGAGTTATTAATGTTTGATTAAGAGCGCATGATGTAATTCAGCTTGAGAAGGAATTTTTAGTTAATTTGATAGAGCTGATAGTGTGTAGCGTGCATCTACACTTATTATTATTGGACAGGTCCTAGAATATGTTGCGTGCTTAGTAGAGCCAATAGAATTATTATTGGAGTATGTTATGGTTTCTCTAATATGATTTCAAGGTGGTTCTAACATGTCAACTTGATTATATCATTTAGTGGAAACATATTTATAGGCATTCATTTGTGATTGTTAAGGTGTGGTTCAAAGCTAATTGATAAGAGTAGAGAAGAGTGTGCAAAGTGTTAAGCCATCAGAAGAAGGTCTATGTGACCAAGTAAAGTATTTGTGCTATACATTGGAACTAATCTAGACAACAGGTCAAAGTGCAATTCACCAAGATCCAGATATAGTGTGTATCTATTATTTAGAAGGTTGTAGCCTTCACCCATTTGAGTAGTGTGCTCTCAGACAGTGCCTCCTCACCCCTAACAGGGTTAATTATAAAAGACTCCTAACAGGGTCTGACCCTTGACTAGGTCTACTATACTAAATACATTGTAAAACAACTCCTAATAGGGTTAAGGATCTTTTAGCAAGGATCATAAAACACTAGTACAAATTATTAGTGGGTGTCAAATCCCACCGGGGTTTTTACCTTTTTGGGTTTCCCCGTAACCAAAATATTGGTGTTGTGTTCAAGTGTTCTTTCATTGTGTTATGTTTTATGTTTAAGAATACTTAATTGGATAAAGAATTGAAACTTGTAGATAAGTGATTCACCCCCCCACTCTCAATTATCTCTTGGGACTATTCCTAACAATTGGTATCAGAGCCAAGTGCCTCGGAGAAAATTTTTAATAGCTTGAGGTTAATCAGATGTCATTCTTTAGAAAAGATAGTCCTAAGTTTGATAGAGAGAATTCTCTTTATTGGAATAATAAGATGATGACACATTTGCAGTGCATTGCTTTTGAAGTTTTTGAAGTGGCTATCAAGGAAGTTGAGATCCCCTCTCTAGCAGATCTTGCAAAGGATGATGCTACAAGAAAGCAAAAGGATTTGTTCCATCAAAATGCAATAGCAAAAGAAGCCCTTATTAGCACCCTATCTGATAGTGATTTTTCTGAGATAAAGAAAATAGACACAACCTACAAGATATGGAAGCACCTAGAAGACATGTTCAAAGGAGATAAACAAGTAAAGGATGCCCATAGAAAAACTTGGAAGAAAAGATACAATGCTGTAGAGATGCTACCTGAAGAGAACATCAGAGCTTACAACCAAAGGATTAATGAAGCAGTTGCAGGAATCAAGAACAATGGTGGAGAGATCTCGGAAGAAGACATTATGGATAAATTGATGACCACTCTCACAATAGAGTATGAAAACAAGATCAACATACTTGATGAGACCATGCAGCTTACATCAAATTTCAAAAGAGAAACCTTGATCAGCAAAATTTCATCTTTTGAGATTTCAAGATTGAAGACAGAACCTAAAAGTGAAACAACCTTCAAAGCTTCGGTCCATGTTAAGAAATATGCAAACACCTATGGTAATTTTGATGATGATGATGAAGAGAAAAAACTAGATGATTTCATTGCTATGATTTTGAAAAGAGAAAAGAAAGAAAAAGGACAATATGAAGGTCAATTACCATTCAAATGATTTTCATGTAATAAGATTGGTCACTTTGCATCTAAGTGTCCTACAAGAGTTAAAAAGTTCAACAATAACTACAAGCCTAAGTATACAAAGGAATGCTACTATGCTGGAGATGGAGTATCAAATGAATAATCAGGAGAAGAGGAGATAGGATTCATTGCTCTTGAAGATGAAAATAATTCTCAAGAGTTAGCATTTATTTCACAAGAAAACATCAGGACAGATTGGATCATTGATAGTGGTTGCTCACATCACATGACAAGTGAAAAAGATAGATTTGTTCATTTGGATAGATACAAAGGAGGCATGGTTAGATTTGGAGATAACACTCCTAAACCTATCATTGGTAGAGGAGCCATCACCCTGGATGGAAAGAACAACACTGATGATGTTCTTTATGTTGATGGTTTGAAACATAACCTACTGAGTGTTGGGAAGTTTCTTGACAAAGGCTATAGATTGGAGTTCAATGGAAACAAGTGTATCATTAACAACAAGGAAGGAGAAATCATTGCATCAGGATCAAAGACTAAAGGTAATGTTTTTTAGCTTAATCTAGAAGCAAGTTATTTTATTGCTAAAGTAGATGACAGTTGGCTATGGCACAAAAGACTATGTCATATCAATTTTGACAACATAGTAAAGATCAGTAATGTTAAGGTAGTAAGAGACCTACCTAGCATAGCAAAGCCAGTTAATGCTATATGTAGGGAATGTGTAATGGGAAAGCATGTGAGGAATTCATTTAGGAGAAAGCATAATTTAGTAGAGAACAAGCTGGATCTGATTCATACAGACCTATGTGGACCAAATCAAACAAGATCATACTATGGTGAAAGGTATTTCATTTTGTTTGTAGATGATTATTCTAGAATGATGTGGGTTGCATTCTTGAAAGATAAGTCAGAAGCATTTGAGAAGTTCAAAATATTCAAAGCTAAGGTTGAGAATGAATTTGGACTTAAGATAAAATGTCTAAGGTTGGATAGAGGAGGAGAATTAATCTCTAACAGATTCTATGAGTACTATGAAGAAAATGGCATAAAGAGATAGTTAAGTGCACCTAGAACACCTCAGTAGAATGAGATTGCAGAAAGAAGAAACAAGATTATCCTTGACAGAGCGTGCACCATCATAATTGAAGGAAAAGTTGCACATACCTATTGGAGAGATGCGGTCAATACAATAGTCTATACAATCAATAGAATACAATTAAGGCCTGGTGCTGACAAGACACCTTATGAGCTATGGTTTGGTAATGTTCCCACAGTGAAATACTTCAGAATCTTTTGAAGCAAGTGCTACATCAAGAGAGATGAAGCAATAAGCAAGTTTGATGGAAGAAGGAAGGTATTTTTCTTGGTTACTCTACTAAAAGTAAAGCTTATAGATGTTTTAACTTAAGATTGAAGAAGATCATTGAAAGTGCTCATGTTAAGATTGATGAGAAGTTTATGGTTCAAGAAAGATATCATGATTACTCACCTATGATTGAAGATGAACCTAGACCCTCCACTAGTGAGACAATTGTTAAAGAGATGTTTGATAGTATCAATGTATTGTTTAATGACCCTGAAACAAGTGAAGAAGAAACTTAGAAGGAAGATGAGATAGTATCACCTAAAGTTTCAAAGTTTACATCTAGAAACCATTCCAAGAATGACATCATTGGAGATCAGAGCGGCAAAGTCTTAACAAGATCACAAGAAAAGAATTCATCTAGTAATGAGGTTGTATGTTTACTATCTCAGATTGAACCTTTAAGTGTTGAAGATGCATGTAATGATTTAGATTGGCATGATGCTATGAGAGAATAACTAGATCTGATTATTAAGAATGACACTTGGGAACTAGTCCCAAGACCTGGTGATAAGAAAGCGATTGGAACAAAGTGGATATTCAGAAATAAGATGAATGAAGATGGTACAATAGTAATAAATAAAGCAAGGTTAGTATGTAAGGGATATGCACAAAGAGAAGGCATTGATTATTCAGACACATTTTCACTTGTGACAAGATTAGAAGCTATTAAGTTGTTTCTAGCTTATGGAATAGTCAAAAACTTCAAAGTCTATCAGATGGATGTCAAGTCAACATTCTTGAATGGAGATTTGAAAGAAGAAGTATACATTGAGCAGCCAAAAGGATTCACCTTATTAGGCAGATCTGATATGGTATGTAGATTGAAGAAGGCCCTCTATGGACTTAAGCAAGCCCCTAGAGCATGGTATGAGAGACTAGATGGATATCTAACAAAGATTGGAATCAAGAAAGGAGAAGAAGACTGTAATCTATTCATAAGAGAGACATCTGAAGGTTTACTACTTGTAGCTATATTTGTTGATGACATTATCTTTGGAGGTAATGACAAACTTAGTGATGAATTTTCTAAGGAGATGCAGAGTGAATTTGAGATGAGCATGATTGGACCTATCAAATACTTTTTGGGATTAAATGTGCAACGGATAGAGAAAGGTATTTTCAATAATTAGTCCAAGTATGTGAAAGAGATATTAAAGAAATTCAAGATGGATGATTGCAAGCCAGTAGGGACACCCATGATAACTAGATGCAAGCTTACAAAAGAAGATGATTCACCAATAGTAGATATAACATTGTCCAAGTGTATGATTGGAAAAATTATTTATCTTACTCAGACCAAACCAGATATTTCCAATGTAGTTGGCATTGTTGGAATATTTGTTGCAGAGCCTAAACAAAGTCATCTCATGGTAGTAAAAAGAATATTTAGATACTTGCAAGGCACTATAGATTATGGTTTGTGGTATCCCAATTCAGAAAATATTGAGCTTCATGTATATACTGATGCAGATTAAGCAGGATGCATTGATGATAGAAAGAGTACATCAGGAGGAGCAGTGTTTCTTGGTGATAGACTTGTCACTTGGACAAGCAAGAAGAAAAATTGTATCTCTTAGTCAACAGTAGAAGAGGAGTATGTTGCAGCAGCCCTGAATTATTCTAAAATTGTTTGGATCAAGCAAATGATAAAGGATTTTGGTATTCAGATTGACTATCCTATTGTTATACATTGTGACAACACTAGCACTATCAATATGTCAAAGAACCCTGTGATGCATGCAAAGACAAAACACATTGAGATAAAGTATCACTTCCTAAGAGAGAAAGTAGCAGAAAAAGAAGTTAAGTTAGACTATGTGAGTACTAAAGATCAGCTAGCAGACATATTCACAAAGCCCTTGCCAAAGGATACTTTTGAGTATCTCAGGGATAAGTTGGGAGTAATTCCCTTCCCTAATTCTACCTAGAAGAAAGAAGAAAGAGCATTAGTCCTCAAGGATTGATGGATGGTTGACTACTCTACCTCAGGAGTAGTACTGGTGCTTAAACTATTTGGTGCCCTTTTCCATTGATGTTAAAGGAGGAGTAATATATAGTCATGAAAAATAAAAGTAAAAGGAGTAATATAATAAGGGGGAGTAGTATTTAGTTATGGAAGTGGTTTAGTTGAGGAAATGGAGAATTTTATAAAAAATGTTCATTTGGGTTGATGGTGTTTTTCATTCCATATGTTGCCATCAATTCCAAAAGGGGAGATTGTTGGAGATTTTCCAGCAAGCCAGTGTTGACTATAAGTTTGTCATTGATGAAAACATATGGTAAGTAGCATGCATGAAATTCTTATGTAGTAATATTTTGGTATATACAATATGGACATGTTATCAGCATGATATCATGGATGCAGAGCTTATCTGTTAGTACAAACAGTTATATAGCAGCTTGTGTCAGCAGTGTTCCTAACAAAGTTACAGGTAGTGTTCAGTGAATGATTGTCCGTATAGTTATCATGGAGCCTTGTGAATTTGGATATGTGATGGAGACATGTTAGTGATGTTACATTCATGGATGTAGAGTTTGATGATTAGTATAAGTGAAGTTATGCAGTCGCTATTCAGCAGTAGCAGTTTCTTGTGTTTATTCAGAAGAGCCGACAAGGATTATATTGGTTCAGGAGTTGCGCCTATCATTTCGGTATGCGCCCTTGGATTAATTCTTGGAGAAGAGTTAGTAATGTTTGGTTAAGAGTGCATGATGTAATTTAGCTTGAGGAGGAAGTTTCAGTTAATTTGGTAGAGTCGACAGTGTGTAGCGTGCATCTACACTTATTATTATTGGACAAGTTCCAGAATGTGTTGCATTCTTAGTAGAGCCAAAAAAATTATTATTGGAGTATGTTATGGTTTCTCTAATATGATTTCAAGGTGGTTATAATAGGCTGACTTGATTATATCATTTAGTGGAAAGATATTTATAGGCAGTCATTTGTGATTGCTAAGGTGTGGTTCAAAGCTGATTGATAAGAGCAGAGTAGAGTGTGCGAAGTATTGAGCCATCAGAAGAAGGTCTATGTGACCAAGTAAAGTATTTATGCTATACATTGGAACTGATCCAGATAGTAGGTCAAAGCATAGTTCACCCAGATCCAAATATAGTGTGTATCTGTTATTCAAAAGGTTGTAGCCTTCACCCATTTGAGTAGTGTGCTCTTGGACAGTGTGTCCTCACCCCTAACAGGGTTAATTGTAAAAGACTCCTAACAGGGTCCGACCCTTGACTAGGTCTACTGTACTAAATACATTGTAAAGCAACTCCTAACAAGGTTAAGGATCTTCTAGCAAGGATCATAAAACACTAGTACAAATTATTAGTGGGTGTCAATTCCCACTGGGGTTTTTACCTATTTGGGTTTCCCCGTAACCAAAATATTAGTGTTGTGTTCAAGTGTTCTTTCATTGTGTTATGCTTTATGTGTAAGAATACTTAATTTAATTAAGAATTGAAACTTGTAGATAACTGATTCACTCCCCCCCCTCTCAGTTATCTCTTGGGACTAATCTTGACAGGTTCATATGTATATCTATATTGAGCACAAGTTTCCTAGCATGCACCCTAGGGCATGGAAAGATGATGTACCTAATCGAATTTAGATATTTGAGAGCTACTGATGACATAACAAGAATTGGGTAGATGGAGAGTTATTTTCTATGACAAAAATACTACAAAGGCAAATGAAGGAAATGTATAGGATACTTGAAGATCTAGTTGAAAAGTATAAGGACACTATCTGTTTCATGGTTGATACCGATTGTGTGTGCTTTGAGGTAGTGGATCCTAGGAAGAAATGGTGTTACTCTATGGGGTATGAAGTCAGTTCTAAGATTCTAACCATGCAAGTAGAGAATGTACTAGCTTTAGAAATAGACCCTTCTGAAGAAAGATGGGTAACATATAGGGAGAAGTCTAAAAAAGTCAGAGAAGAACAAGAAAAAGTGACAAGGAAAAGGAAAATTAATAAGATAGTAGAAGACATCACTGCGAAGGTAGGAATCACTAGGGAGTAGTTGAAGAACATAAGATCAAAGATAGAAGCATCTTCAAGCATGGATATTGATGCACCTAGTCCTTCTGAAGCTGAGAAGATAGTAAGCTCTACACTAGACATAATTGACTTATCATCTACACAAGAGAAGACTGCACAAGAAGTTGTGCCTATGATCATTCCTAGAAGATCTACAAGATCTAGCAAGCAAAGCAACCCTAAGGAAAAAGAGGTAGAAGTTAAA